>JAMZAV010007114.1:0-48356 GCA_024449915.1 Sweltsa coloradensis | reverse complement strand
TTTTGTTTTTCTTGGGAACCACCCGAAACGAGGCCCCTTTCCTTAAAAAAGGGTGTTTTGGAACCCCCCGGGGATTAATAACGGAAAATTCCTGTATATAGCGCCGACATAAATACTTTACAGGTTAAAACAGGGGGGGCTCGGTAAAATTACGTGGAGATTTTATGCATCCCTTTTCCTTTTCCGCCTTTTTTTTACTTTTCCCCCGAAAAACCAACGGCAGTTCAAAAGAACAAAAACAAAATAGTTTCTTTTCCCCTGGGGTCCCCTTGCCTGTTTTTATAAATTTATTTAGTTTTAAAAACTGCATGTAAACCCATTCCTAGGCATCCCGAGTGCCCTTTGAAAATTTAGCCCACGAAATGTGGTTAAGTAACAAACCCTAAAAAATAAGCTACCCCCAAAAACCCGCCATTTGACTTTAAATTTACTTAAAAACGGGGGTGCCAATAGCAATATAATCTAGGGCTTCGATAATAGGCCCATGGGGTTAGGCCTTTTTAGCCCCAATCGCAAAATTTAAAGGGCCCCATTAGGCTTAAAGGTTACATATAGAAATGCGCCCTTCACGGGGTTAGTAGTTGCTCCTCCATCGCACTCCGGGCTACGAGATGGGGCCCTACCCTGAGAAGAAATTTTAACCTTTAATTTTTGCTGAAAAAAAGGGAATTATTAAAAAAATTTAGAAAAGGTCCGGTGCTTTTGAAAAAACTATTTAAATTTGGCAAAAAAAAAATTTTGTTGTCAAGCTATATTTTCCCCTTTTAGCGTCTTCGATAATTTTCAAATTATAAAAGAACCGTTAAGACCAGTTGAATGTATATTGGATCAGTTTGAACTGTATTTATTTTAATCGCAAACGGGAATTTTAACCCAATAAACTCTTTTGGGTAGATCAGCTGAAACTTTTAAGAAAACAGTGAACTTTTTAATGAAATCGGGAAAACTAGTAGTAGACACGAAAAAATTTAAAAGAAAGCAAAACTATGTATGTAGTTTAAAATTAAAAGTACTCTGCTACTGAAAAAAGAATAGGGGTTCTACTTTTGATAAATGTTTTTTAAAATTTAAAAAAGAATTCCCTTTCCCCTACTAGCATAAATATTTATCAGGCGATCAGCATTATTGTTTGTAAGTTTTTCATTAATACTATTTCAAAACTCCAGCTACATTCATATTTCTAAATTAGCATATAAATATGTGTCTAAATAGCACATGAATATTTGGCTAGATTAGTTAAAAATTTCCCTTTTATTTCAGAAAATATTATGGTAAAAAATTTCTCAGTGTAACGTAATAGTTACCCAAGTTCTTTTTTTCTAATTAATTTAAACGAAAATAACATGCAAATTCTATTTTGCCAAGCTTTTCGAGGATGCTGTTAGGGGAAAACTTTTACGTTTATGGGGAAAGGGGTTAGATGAGCTTGGCCCTTTTTTTAGATCTCATTCCTTTTGAGTGTGTAAGGTTTGGCTGTATTTCTACAAGTTTTTGTTATTTGTGTGATCTCTTTACTTTTCAAGTTTCCATTACAAAATTATTTGTTTAAAATATAATATTTTTATCAAAGTTGATTTAAATTCTATGGTATTAGCAGTATAGCAGTAGGGATTCATGTACATCCTGGGTATAGGTGGTATAACCATGTATAACGACGGTATAAGGACTGGCCCCCCAATTCTTGAGTTCGTGGGAGATGAGTTGAAAACGAAATTTTGAAAACGAAGTCGTTTTCTTTTTCGAAGGATTTGGTATTCTTGAACGGTATCGGGGAAAAAAACGTCATGGGTTGTGAGTTGGAAAGCATTGATATTAAACCCCTATAGTAGGCTAGATTAGCAGTCTCCCATACCTCCGCACAGGCGCGAGCGTAGCAAATTGAAGACTCAACCGGCCCATTTCAAGATGGCGATTTGGTGTTTTAAAATTTTTGCTTTTTTAATGCAATAAAGTATTTTACTGGATTGTTTGATATGGTTTTAAGCTTGTGCAGCATGGTATTAAACAAAAGAAACAATACGAAGTGATTGCATAAGGGAATTTAGTAATATTGGTGTTAAAGGGGTTAGTATGCTTACCTGTCAACCTGGCGGCAATCTTGAGAACTATTTGGCTACAAATCGCTCCCATTTGATTAACATGTAAACTGTCATTTTAAGATGGCTTCTAATTGTACCCGGGAAGTGGACCACCGACTGCTGGGTCTAGCCAATTATATAGGATGTCTATGGTTGAAAGAGTATCACGAAATCCAAACACTTTAAAAAGATTTGCGTATAGCAAAGAGCTCGAAAAAGTTCTATATTTATTCTAGATGGCAGTGCCTTCATAAACGCGGGCCAATCGAAAGACGAGTTGTATGAAATGATTTGATTGTTGAAAATTATGTAAACAAACAGAGAGCAAGCTAATATCAGAACAATGTTGTGCTGGCATAGGGTTGGCTAGGCTTGTCAAACATTGTAATGTAAGTATGAATTTTATAGTCTATAGCAAATGGAACTTTAGACCTACACTTTTGCATTATAAATAATTTTCCACATCTGGGCCTGGGGCCAGGGATGGTTTCTGATTTGTTTTATGAGAGTATAAGGGGACACCTTTTCTCGTTCCACACAAAGAAGAAAAATTTTAAATGTCCGCTATTTGTTTACGTATCGCTCTTTCCCGCCTAACTCTGCTTGTAATGTCAACAAGTGTCAAGTAACTAGGGTTTACTTTTTGGGATGTATGCCAAGTTTTTAAGGCTTATTTTAAACCCTTTTTGGGAAAACCCTTTCCCAGCAAACTTTTCAATTTTTTTTTTTCAAAAGCGACTATATTTCTTAAAACCTTAATGCCATGTAAAATTTTGAACGTTGTAGTCCCACCCGTCTGGTCAGAATCGCGGGCCGACGTATTAGATGTTAGCAGTAGCAGTAGTAGCAGTAGCAGTAGCTAACATCCTTAAAGTGATTTTGAGCATGTTTCAAGCCATTTTTTCACCAGGAAGGAATAATCGTACCCAATAAAATTTGGCATGTGTTGTCAGGTACCTAAATCCCTCGATTGTGATAGTTTTCAAGTTCACATCACGTTACATGACGGCTGGGTAACACCTCGAAATCACCCCAACTCTGCTTGGTCTATAAGGTGCTTGAGTGTGTACCGCACCGCGGGTTGGCTGCGGCGCCCTAACGGGCACCTAGATTAGAAAAAAAAAAACTTGGATAAACTATTACGTTTAAATTAATAATCGCAAATTCTATTTTGCCAAGCTTTTCGAGGATGCTGTTATGGGACACTGTACGTTTATAAATTTAAAGAAAGCGCAAATGTGGAAGGGTAGATGAACTTGGCCCTTTTTTTGATCTCTTTCCTTTTGAGTGTGTAAGGTTTTTGGCTGTATTTCTACAAGTTTTGTTATGTGTTTACATCTTTCTACAAACGCTAAAAGTACGACGATAGGGTCCAGTACAAGTCACATGAAAAGAGATTCCTATATTGATTGTTGCGCAGGAACCGGGGCAGTTGGGCGCTTGCTCTCCTCCTCCTGCGAAATCAAAGGGGGTCAAGACCATAGTTTCCCCCCTCAATATCAAACAAGAGCATCGTTGAATTTTGAAGTGGCAAGATCTTGTAAACTAGTAATGTGGATCTTCACAATTTTAAAATATTGACGAAAGCACGCTAAAATCTAGTAAGATGCCACCAATAGCAATGTTAAAAATAAAAATAAAATTGTGGATCGCACTAGCTGGGGGGGGGGCCCAGGCCACCATTGTGCCAGGATACATACTTTCCCGAAACAATCGTTTCAAGGGTAGTTGTAGAAATTTCTTATTGCGCCCTACCAGAATGCACTTGCACTTCCGACGCCACTGGATCAAGGCCTTCTATTACTGTCTCTGACCCAATAAATAAAATAAATAATAAAATAAATTTTATTTAGAGTCTGCCCACTCAGTTATATAACTGATTTTCAGTGGGGGACTTTAAATCAAAGCGACCAAGCCAACCCTACTAGAGCTGATATTGTGTCTTCGCTCGGATTGAGTAATGTGTCTATCGGTAGAGGAGGCTGACGGCTAGATAAGATACCGGCTGCAATACCAAGGCCACTCTGACGTCACGAATGGTGAGTGACCTTCCTTTATATCCAAGGTCTGCTGGATCTCCGCCTAGCGGAGGATCGTCTAACTCTCTAGGTTAGGTCGTCGCAGCAGCGAATTAGAAGCCATGCTGGGCCTAACTTTTTGTAACGCGTTATGGCCGACCATTGTTATTCTTGACATGCTCTTTTAAAATTGTCTTTTTATAAGTATTAAATACGAAATATGCCGGGTTGTGCAGCAATTAATTGTACGGACAATCTGATGAAGATTTAGACTTATCGATCCACTGTTTCATCAAGAAGACGGGCGAAATGGCTCCAGTTTAAAAGACGGGACAATGGACTGTCAACTTCTGATTTCAAGACTGAGGTTAGTTTTCTTTTAAAATACTTTGGCCTTACCACCTAGGACCAGTTATTATTGTCTAGGCTATTGACCAGGCTTATTTAAATGTTAAGGTTTTGCTCCCATCCCAATTGAAGGGCTAGGCCTAGAGCCCGCCTAGCCTAGGTCCCAACCTTTAAATATTTTGAGGTTACGTCGTAAGCCTAGGCCTTTGTGTAGGGGCCTAGGCCTATCCAATTATTCAATGCCTAGCCTAGGCCCTAGGGATTGGATACACAAAGGCCTAGGCTAGGTCTCGGCCCTACGCCAACCCAAAGCTAGCCTAGGACTGAACTTAGTACAAGCAAATGGGGCTAGACTGTATTGTTTTTTGGAAAGAGCGTAGCGAGCGTAGCGAGCGAAGCGAAGATTCCATTTCACTACACTGGAGAAAAAAATCCGGAATGTTTTTTTTTTTTTTTTTTTTTTTTTTTTTCTTTCTTTCTTTCTGTATTTTGTGTGTTTGTTAACACGATTCGGCTAAACCGATACTCCGATTGCGATGAAATTTTATGGAGACCTTCGAAATTTCTGAACTTAGAACTGCACGTTTTTGAGCGCAATCGGGAAATTTTTCTCATTAAAACGCAATTTACGATTTTTTTCGATTTTTAAAAAATTTCTTGACTTATAACACCTACATGCTTTATCGATGTAATGATTTTTTTACAGAACCTTAATTTATGAATTAGATATTGTGTGAAATTTGAGCGTAATCGAAAAATTATTTCTCATGAAAATAAAATGTTGGGGGTTTTTCTTTCTAAAACAATTCTTTGACTTATAACACCTACATGCTTTATCTTATTGTAATGTTTTTTTCACAAAAACCTTTAATTTCGTGAATTAAATATTCGTGTTAAATTTGAGCGCAATGAATAATTTTTTCTTATAAAAATTTTGAAATTTTAGATTTTTTTTTTTTTAAAAAATTACGATTAATTAAAAAATTAATTTTAATTTTTTATTTTTTTAATTTTAAATTTAAAAAATTAATTTAAATTTTTTTTATTTAATTTAATTTAATTTTAAAAAAAAACTTCGTTAAGTAATGTTTTTTTTTACAGAAAAAACAGAAACCGGGAAACACATGGCATCTCAATGCCCCAATCGCTCACCCAACAACGGGCGGGGCCAAGCGTTTTCCTAGTTATAAACTATAAAAAACTAAAGGTACTTTTTATGATTTTTTTATTAGTTTTTAAAAAAATGACAATTTAGAATTACAAAGATACATTGAGCCTTTTTTGAGAGAGAGAGCCTAAATTTTGGTACACACAGAAATTTTTGTATGAACAAGGCTATAAAAAATGTTATAGTTGTTTTGTTGTAGGATTAATTAACAATAATAAACCCAAAAATCTTTTTTTTTCTTTAAGAGAAATTAACACAATCGAAAAGTAAATTAGACGATTATACATGATTAATCTATTTTTACAAATTAACCGACTTTTGATTTTTTTAAAGGCCAAATCTTGATTGTGATTTCTCTGGACACCTCGGGAGGATGGATCTTTCCTTCCGGCTTCATTGGCTTGGAATTTTCCCGTTTGATTTGTACCTTTTCACAGTAGTGGGCTCCCCCGGGGTTTGGGTTTCGGTATGGGCAGGGAAATCTCCTGTCGACATCCGGCTCGGGTATGTTTTTGGAACCTGTGTTAACCAACATAAAGGGGGAATGTTAGGAAGGGACATGTCTTGGACCCCGTAGGATTAGTGGTATCGATTTCTTCTAATGTTCGCCCATTCGTTTCCCACGAAGATCCCTTGGTTTTGAGATGTGGGGCCAACTACTTTCCATATTTTTTAAATTACAATCCAAAATTCATCTTATCATTAAGTTGAGGAGTTTTTTAGCCCGTTCTACATCGTATTTTCTCTTCTGATTTTTTTTCATTTTTGATCTTGTTTTTTAAACGCTTCAAATCGGGCCATTTGGAGTAATTTTTGAACCAACATAGGAAGCGTTTTCCTAAGCTTAGTCCCATTAGGACGGCTGGACTTAGCCACTTTCGAGTGCTGTTGATCGATATACTAGTAGTGTTTTGTTAGGATTTTCTTGCTTGCCTTTCTTAAGATATTGTTGACTATTCACACCCCTTTCGCCACCCTTATTTTTTGGGAAAATAGGACTGCTTTTTGTTTTTTAAAAACCCCGTCTTTTTGACCAAATTCCCTGAATTCTTGACAGTCGAACTGAGAACCGTTGTCGCTCGTACCCTTTTTTGTTTTCCCCAATTTTAAAAAATACTGCTTTCATTTTTCCGTTTATGTGTTGTGATGACTTTTTGTTTAGTTGACAATTTCCCTAAAACACAAAAATAATTTTCTATAACTAAGTATTTAACACCTTTAGTGTAATAGTCTGTTGCCACTGTTATCCAGGGTCCATCGGGGAAGATTTGATTGCATTAATGGTTCTACCTGGTTTTTACGTTTTTCATGCATGTTTTACATTTGGAAATGAGTTCTTAATTTTCCCTTCTTTTACAGTGGGCACCACACTGCATCGGGTGCTCTTCTTCTACATTTGGTTACACCCAAATGACCTTCTTTTAAACTTTTTAAACATTCGTGTTGCTTTTTTTTGGGAAAAAATACTCTGTCCCCTTTTCTGTTTACTCCTTCTTTATTTTAATGTTTCGTACTTTATAATATGAAATACCAGGATTTTAGAATTTATGGGGGCCACTCATCTGAAAAACATTTCACTTGTGTTAACATTGTTTCTTTCTGCACGTTTATACTCTCCACGATGAACTCTTTGGGAAGTTCAGTATACTTGATCGAAATGGATTCTTTTGAATCTTGTAGCAGAATGTCACTTTCCCTTTGGCCAAAAATTTTCCCTAGTATCTCTGGAGAGAGTTCTGGAAAAAATAACTCTTTTCCGGGAATTTTTGTTTTCATAGGAGAATCTTTTTGGGCATGCGCATTTTTTGTGTCTGGGGAAAAGTTACCAATGGTTGTTTCCAAGAAGGCTTAAAAGGTTTGATCATTATCCTAAACCTTTAATCCAATGATATAGTTTTGAAATCTCTCACAGAAAGGGTTACTCGAGAGCTTTTTTTTTCTATGTCGCATACTTTGTTAAACCCTTGACTTAAGTGCGTGATGATACATAACTGGACGCCTGTCTGTCGTTTTGGTTTGCAAGCATCGCTCCTAATCCATATGTGTGCTCGAGAAACCTTTCCTCGTTAGATTATATATAGCAAAGGTTGGAGGGAGGAAACATTCAATAACTTTATTGAAAGCTTTCTCCTGATATTTCCCTGACCATTAAACTTTTTTATCAACAGGTCACGAAGGGGTTTTTCGTTCCCTCAGCTGTTTTGGTAAAAAATTTCATAAAAAAATTTACCTCTGGAGTTTCGTAACTGGGTGTTTTTCTTGGTTTTTTTATGTCTTGATAGCTTCAACCTTTTTTTTTGTTGGTTTTACCCCACTGTCCCAAAACAATATCCTGGGAATTTTTCTATTTTTACTTTAAATGACTTTTTGCTTTTTTCAACAATTTTTTGATGTTTTAATTCTTAAGCCTTTATCCAGTCGCTCGTCTGTTCAGCTTTTTTTTTCCCAGTTACAACAATATCATCCCTGTGAAATTTACTCCTTTAGTCCTTCTAGGACTTTGGGAATTTTTTTTTGATGTACTCTGGCCCCGGAGCTTTTTCCCAAAAGGCAATCTTTTTAAATAATATCGGCCTGTCGGAGTAATAAAGGGGTTTTTGCTGACTTTTTCTGTGGTACTTGCCCGTAACCGGAACTTTCATCTAATTTGAATAAAATTTGCGCTTGGGGTTGGCCCAAGTTTCTCAACGGGGGGTAGTTTGGGGTCTTTCTTTTCGAACATGCTTTTTTAGTTCTGTAAATCAAAGACAAACTAAACTTTTGTCTGGTTTTGGAACTCGACCAAAGGGGACACCAATCAGAGGGCCCCCTATTCGAGTTATTACACCCTTTTTTTCCTTCTTTCAGTTCCTTTTTCACTGTTTCTCTGAGCGGTAGAGCTATTCGTCTAGGAACTGTAATGCATATGGGTTATTATCTTTAAAACTATTTGAACTCGTATCCCTTTTTCCCGACCACTAAACAATTTGGGTATTTCGTTCTGACACCCATTTTGGGTTTTATAGGCTTGATTCTTTCCCAGTTTTATACTATCAACAAAGTTAACATATTTAATGCGTTAGGCAGGCATTCCTAGTAACGCTTCTTTACTTTTTTTGCAACATAATGTCCCGCATCACGTAACTTTTTTCCCTTTTTAAAAGGGAAAAGTAATTTTTTCCCAATCACCTTTTTTGGCTGATGGCGACCAAAAGTTTCTTTTAAGTATAAATTAGATTAAGACCTTTGTTCCACTTTTCGCATTTTTTCGTAGGCCCAAAGCTTTTTAAAGTACTTCCGGATAACGGTAACATCCCCCCCCGTGTAATCTTGAAATAATTTTGTGCTTCTTTTTTTAAAAGTTTAAAATGCCACGCTTTGTTTTTTTCTTCAAGCTATTTCTCCGCAGTAAGCATCATCTTCAGACGTTTTCCCACGTTGACTTCGTTACGTTTTTTGATCTGCATTTTTCCAGTGCCCTTACGTTTTTCATTTTACACCGCTATCTTTAGCTGGACATGATTTGTATTTATGGGCCCGGTTTTTAACCCACATCTACCACACGTGAATTAGGGTTTTTTTCCGGGGGGGGGGGGGGGGGGAAAAGGAGAAAAGGGGGGGGGGGGGGGGGGGGGGGGGGGGGGGGGGGGGGGGAAAAGAGGGGGAAAGGGGGGGGGGGGGGGGGGGGGGGGGGGGGGGGGGGGGGGAAAGAAAAAAAGGGAAAAGTTATAGATAAATAGGTCTCCCCTGTACCTTTTCTGTGGTTTTTAGGATTTATCTTGACAAATCTAAACCCCCCATCGTCACACCATGTTCCCACCTTTTTGGTTGTGAGAAATCAAATTGGCCTGGAGGTTGGATATAAAAAGAGAGGGTTTTTCGCCCCCCCCCCGGCCTATTTAAGGTTGTTGACCCCTTTTTTTTGTAAGGTCTTAGGGCCCCCACATTTTCCCTTGAGAAATCATTTTTCCCATATGCCACTAGGTTTTTAACCTAATTTTTTCTAGCTACCCTGTGGGTTTTTAAAAACATCTTTTTATTACGTTTTTATGTTTTGGTTTTGCCCTTATTACCACCAATTTTTGAACACCATGTTTGTTTTTTTAAAAAACTAGTAAAAAAACCAAGGTACTATTTTTGATGTTTTTTTTGTTATTAAAAAAAAGACAATTTTGAATTACAAAAATACATTGGGCCATGTTTTGGAGAGAGAGCCTTTAGGTTGGTACACACAAACAAATTTTTTTAGTGATACAAGGCTAGACAAATGTTTGTAGTTTTCTGTTTTTGAGGATTAATTATACAAGGTCAAGTAACTTGGTTACTTTTTGATTGTAGCCCAAATTTTAAGGCTTATTTTAAAAAACCCCTTTTTTGGAAGCCCTTCCCGCAAATTTTCAACTTTTTTTTTTAAAAGAGCTAATTTTTATAAACCCTTTAAAGTCCATGAAAATATGAAAATTTTTCCCCCCCGTTCTGTCAGAATCGCGGGCCGACGATTAGATGTTAGCAGAGATTGTAGCAGTAGCTAGCAACATCCCTTTAAAATGATTTTGAGCATGTTTCAAGCCATTTTTTTACCAAGAAGGAATAATCGTACCCCAATAAAATTTGGATGTGTTGTCGGTACCTAAACCCCCCGTTTTGATAGTTTTCAAGTCACATCACGTTACATGACGGTGGGAAAACCTCGAAATCACCCAAAATCTGCTTGGTATAAGGTGCTTTAGGGTAGCGCCCGCGGTTGGCGCGGGCCCTAACGGGGACCTAGTTAGAAAAAAAAAATTGGATAATATTACTTTAAATTTAAAAATCGCAAATTCTATTTTCCAAATTTTCAGATGCTGTTATGGGACCTGTACGTTATGAATTAAGAAAGCGCAAATGGAAGGGTAGATGAACTTGGGCCCTTTTTTTGATCTCATTTCCCTTTTTAGTGTTAAGGGTTTTGGGTGTATTTCTACAAGTTTTTTGTTATGTGTTTTTCTTTTAAAACGCTAAAAATACACGATAGGGTCCGTACAAGTCACATGAAAAGAGATCCATATTTATTGTTGCGCGGAACCGGGGGGATTGGGGGGCTTGCTTTCCCCCGCGAAAACAAAGGGGGTCAAGACCTAGTTTCCCCCCTTAATATTAAAAAAGAGCATCGTTGAATTTTGAAGTGGCAAGATCTTGTAAACTAGTAATGTGGATCTTCACAATTTTAAAATATTGACGAAAGCACGCTAAAATCTAGTAAGATGCCACCAATAGCAATGTTAAAAATAAAAATAAAATTGTGGATCGCACTAGCTGGGGGGGGGGCCCAGGCCACCATTGTGCCAGGATACATACTTTCCCGAAACAATCGTTTCAAGGGTAGTTGTAGAAATTTCTTATTGCGCCTACCAGAATGCACTTGCACTTCCGACGCCACTGGACTACTCTGACCCAATAAATAAAATAAATAATAAAATAAATTTTATTTAGAGTCTGCCCACTCAGTTTATAACTGATTTTCAGTGGGGGACTTTAAATCAAAGCGACCAAGCCAACCCTACTAGAGCTGATATTGTGTCTTCGCTCGGATTGAGTAATGTGTCTATGGGTAGAGGAGGCTGACGGCTAGATAAGATACCGGCTGCAATACCAAGGCCACTCTGACGTCACGAATGGTGAGTGACCTTTCCTTTATATCCAAGGTCTGCTGGATCTCCGCCTAGCGGAGGATCGTCTAACTCTCTAGGTTAGGTCGTCGCAGCAGCGAATTAGAAGCCATGCTGGGCCTAACTTTTTGTAACGCGTTATGGCCGACCATGTGTTATTCTTGACATGCTCTTTTAAAATTGTCTTTTTATAAGTATTAAATACGAAATATGCCGGGTTGTGCAGCAATTAATTGTACAGGACAATCTGATGAAGAATTTAGACTTATCGATCCACTGTTTCATCAAGAAGACGGGCGAAATGGCTCCAGTTTAAAAGACGGGACAACTGGACTGTCAACTTCTGATTTCAAGACTGAGGTTAGTTTTCTTTTAAAATACTTTGGCCTTACCCACCTAGGACCAGTTATTATTGTCTAGGCTATTGACCAGGCTTATTTAAATGTTTAGGTTTTTGCTCCCATGCCAATTGAAGGGCTAGGCCTAGGGCCCGCCTAGCCTAGGTCCCAACCTTAAGTATTTTGAGGTTACGTCGTAAGCCTAGGCCTTTGTGTAGGGGCCTAGGCCTATCCAAATTATTCAATGCCTAGCCTAGGCCCTAGGGATTGGATACACAAGGCCTAGGCTAGGTCTAGGCCCTACGCCAACCCAAAGCTAGCCTAGGACTGAACTTAGTACACGCAAATGGGGCCTAGACTGTATTGTTTTTAATAAACTAGTAAACACTCAAGGTACTATTTATGATGTTTTATTTAGTTATTAAACAATGACAATTTAGAATTACAAAGATACATCTGAGGCCATGTTTAGAGAGAGAGAGCTCTCAAGGTTGGTACACACAGCAACTTTTGTAGTGATACAAGGCTAGTACAAATGTTAGTAGTTGCTGTTGTTGTAGGATTAATTATACAATGAATAAATCCAATACATCTTTCTTTCTTTAAGAGAAATTAACACAAATCAGAAAAGTAAGATTATGTACGTATTATACATGATTAATCATAGTTTACAAATTTAACCGATCTCTTGATTTTATTAAACGCCAAATCTTGATCTGATGATTTCTCTGGACACCTCGGGAGGATGGATACTTTTCCTTCCGGGCTTCTATTGGCTTGGAACTTTCCGCTTGATCTTGTACGCGTTCACCAGTAGATGGGCTCGCCCGTGGATCTGGATTCGGTATCGGCAGGGAATCTCCTGTCGACATCCTGGCTCTGGTACTGTTTTTGGAACCTGTGTTAACTCAACATCAAGAGGAATGTTAGGAAGGGACATGTCTTGGATTCCCGTAGGTATTAGGTGGTATCGATTTCTTCTTAATGTTCGACCATTCGATTCCACGAAGTATGACCTTGGTTGAGATGCTCGGCCAACTACTTTTCCATATCTTTTTAAATCTACAATCCAAACTTCATCATTATCATTAATTTGAGGAAGTTCTTAGCCCGATGTCTATCATCGTAGTTTCTCTTCTGATTTTCTTTCATTTTGTGATCTTGTTCTTTAAACAGCTTCAAATCAGGCCACTTTGGAGTAAGTTTTGAATCCAACATAGGAAGCGTTGTCCTAAGCTTACGTCCCATTAGGAGTTCGGCTGGACTATAGCCACTTTCGAGTGCTGTTGATCGATATACTAGTAGTGCTTTGTTAGGATCTTCTTGCTTTGCCTTCTTTAAGATATTGTTGACTACCTTCACACCACTTTCAGCCATCCCGTTACTTTTTGGATAATGAGGACTGCTTGTTGTTAATTTAAACCCGTACTCTTGACCAAATTGCCTGAATTCTTGACAGTCGAACTGAGAACCGTTGTCTGCTCGTACCTCTTTTGGTATTCCAAATCTTGAAAATACTGCTTTCATTTTTCCGATTATGTGTTGTGATGACATTTTTGTCTAGCTTGACAACTTCTGGAAAACGACTAAAATAATCTTCTATAACTAAGTAGTTAACACCTTCTAGTGTGAATATGTCTGTTGCCACTGTTATCCATGGTCCATCTGGAAGAGTTGATTGCATTAATGGTTCTACCTGGTTATTACGATTTTCAATGCATGTTTTACATTTGGAAATGAGTTCTTTCAAGTCTTCATTTACAGTAGGGCCACCACACTGCATCGTGTGCTCTTCTTCTACATTTGGTTACACCCAAATGACCTTCATGTAAACATTTTAACATTTCGTGTTGCATTTTTCACGGAATAACTACTCTGTCACCTTTCATGATTACTCCTTCATTTACTGTTAACTCGTTTCGTACTTTATAATACTGATAATACGCAGGATTATTACGAATATTATGAGGCCACTCATCTTGAATAAACATTGTCACTTGTGTTAGAACATTGTCTTCTTTCTGACACTGTTTTATACTCTCCCATCGATGATCACTCATTGGAAGTTGCAGTATTACTTGATCGACATAGGATTCTATTGAATCTTGTAGCAGAATGTCACGTTCGTTCGCCGCAATATTCCTAGTATCTCTGGAGAGAGTGTCTGGAACACATAACTCTTTTCCAGGGATATGTTTGATTTCATAGGAGAATCTCATTAGGCGCATGCGCATTCTTTGTAGTCTCGGTGAAAGTTCACTCAATGGTTTGTTTCCAAGAATGGCTATCAAAGGTTTATGATCAGTTATCACTAACACCTTTAATCCAATGATATAGTTTTGAAATCTCTCACATGCATAGGTTACTCCGAGAGCTTCTTTTCTATGGTCGCATACTGTTGTTCAACTTGACTTAAGCTGCGTGATGCATACATAAGTGGACGCCATGTCATGTCGTTTTGTGTTGTTCAAGCATCGCTCCTAATCCATATGCTGATGCATCCGAGGAAACTCTTGTCTCTCGATTAGGATTATATATAGCTAAGGTTGGAGCGGAGGATAACATTTCAATAACTTTATTGAAAGCTTTCTCCTGATATGTTTCCCCATGACCATTCAACGTTTTTACTCAACAGGTCACGAAGAGGTTTCGTTACCTCAGCTGCATTTGGTAGAAATTTCATAAGAAATTTACCATTCCTAGGAGTCTTCGTAACTCGGTGATATTGCTTGGTTTCTTTATGTTCTTGATAGCTTCAACCTTTTTTTGGTCTGGTTTTAACACCATCTGTACCAATCACATATCCTAGGAATTTTACTGACTTTACATTGAACTGACATTTGCTTTCGTTCAACGTAATTTTTGCATCGCTTAATCTCTTAAGCACTTTATCCAGTCGCTCGTCATGTTCAGCTTGTGTTTTCCCAGTTACAACAATATCATCCATGTGATTAATTACTCCTTCTAGTCCTTCTAGGACTTGGGATATTTTTTCTTTGATAGTACTCTGGCCCGGAGCTTATTCCAAATGGCAATCTATTAAAGTAATATCGGCCTGTCGGAGTAATAAAGGTGGTTAATTTTGCTGATTCTTTATCTAGTGGTACTTGCCAGTAACCGGAACTTGCATCTAACTTCGATATAAAGTTTGCGTCTTGGATGTTGGCTATAGTTTCTTCAACTGAGGGTAGTTGGTGTCTTTCTCTTCGAACATGCTTGTTTAGTTCTGTGAAATCAACACACAATCTAAGACTTTTGTCTGGTTTTGGAACTACGACCAACGGTGAGCACCAATCAGTAGGCTCCTCTATTCGAGTTATTACACCTTCTTTTTCCATTCTTTCCAGTTCCTTCTTCACTGGTTCTCTGAGCGGTAGAGCTATTCGTCTAGGTACTGTAACTGCATATGGTGTTGCATTATCTTTAAGCGATATTTTGAACTCAGTATCCATTTTCCCTAGACCACTAAACAATTTAGGATATTTCTGTTCTGGACTAGCCCTATTTGGATTTGATAGGCTTGATTCTTCCTTAGTTTTTATACTATCAACAAAGTTTAACATATTCAATGCTGTTATGGCAGGCATTCCTAGTAACGCTTCTTTCACTTCTTTTGCAACATAGATGTCCTGCATCACTGTAACTTTTTTCCATTTTAAAGGAACAGTAATTTTTCCAATCACCTTTATTGGCTGATGGCCTGGACCAAATAGTTTCTTCGAAGTATAAATTAGATTAAGACCTTCGTTCTCACTTTTCGCATTTTGGCGTAGGCCTATGCTTTTGAACGTAGCTTCCGGAATAACGGTAACATCCGCCCCCGTGTCAATCTTGAAACTAATTTTGTGCTTCTTTATTAAGAAGTTAACATGCCACGCTTTGTTTTTGTCTTGCGAGTCTATTGCTCCGCAGTAAGCATCATCTTCAGACGTTTTCTCTACGTTGACTTCGTTGACGTTTTTAGATCTGCATACTTTTTCCCAGTGCCCCTTACGTTTACATTTATTACACGCGCTATCTTTAGCTGGACATGATTTGTATTTATGGCCTGGTTTATACCCACATCTACCACACTGTGAATTAGGCTTTTTGTCCTGTTCACCCGATGGTTTCGAATAAGTCTGAGATTTATTCTTGTATTGAGGTTTCGATTTTCGAATAGCGTCAACATTCTGACCAACGTCTTCGTTACGCACAATAGCCTGTTGTTGGTGTATCGACTCTTTTTGTTTCACTCGGTCAATCACCTTATCAAGAGTTAGACTAGGATCCATTTGTAGTTGCTCACTTAACTTTCCGTCAAGCATACCTACTACTATCCTATCTCTAATAAACTCTTCTATTAGTTCTTTAAAACCGCAATTTTCTGCAATGCTGTATAAGTCATTTATGAAAACGCTTATTGGCTCTCCTTGCCTCTGGCATTGTTTGTAAAATCGAGCTCGCTCATATATGATATTCTTACGAGGCTCAAATCTTTCCTTGAACTTTTGGAACACTACATCATATGTGTTCAGTTCATCGGTAGTTAGGCGAAATGATTTCAATATTTCCCCAGCCATGGATCCCAAAGTATAGATAAATAGGTCTACCTGTACCTTCTGTGGTTTTAGATTTATCTCTGCACAACTCCTAAACCTCTCCCATCTGTCACACCATTGTTCCCACTCTTTTGGTTGTGAGAATCAAATTGGCCTGGAGGTTGGATATAAAAAGAAGATGTTGCGCCTTGGCCTATTATAGGTTGTTGACCTGTTACAGGACTTAGGCCCTCACTATTTCCGTCTTGAGACATCATTTTCCGATATGCCAGCCTAGGTTCTAACCTAACTTTTATCTAGCTACCATGTGGCTTTTAATAACATCTTTTTACTTACGTTTTTTATGTTTCTGGTTGTGCCTCTTATTCATCCACCACTTCTGACCCATGTATTGTTTTTAATAAACTAGTAAACACTCAAGGTACTATTTATGATGTTTTATTTAGTTATTAAACAATGACAATTTAGAATTACAAAGATACATCTGAGGCCATGTTTTGAGAGAGAGAGCTCTCAAGGTTGGTACACACAGCAACTTTTGTAGTGATACAAGGCTAGTACAAATGTTAGTAGTTGCTGTTGTTGTAGGATTAATTATACAAGTGTCAAGTAACTATGGTTACTTGTTGATTGTATGCCAAGTGTTTAAGGCTTATTTTAAAACCCTTATTTGGAAGCCTTCCAGCAAACTTTTTCAACTTTTTTTTTCAAAAGAGACTATATTTCTATAACCTTAATGTCCATGTAAAATATGAACATTGTAGTCCCACCCGTCTGGTCAGAATCGCGGGCCGACGTATTAGATGTTAGCAGTAGCAGTAGTAGCAGTAGCAGTAGCTAACATCCTTAAAGTGATTTTGAGCATGTTTCAAGCCATTTTTTCACCAGGAAGGAATAATCGTACCCCAATAAAATTTGGCATGTGTTGTCAGGTACCTAAATCCCCTCGATTGTGATAGTTTTCAAGTTCACATCACGTTACATGACGGCTGGGTAACACCTCGAAATCACCCCAACTCTGCTTGGTGTATAAGGTGCTTGAGTGTGTAGCGCACCGCGGCTTGGCTGCGGCGCCCTAACGGGCACCTAGATTAGAAAAAAAGAACTTGGCTAAACTATTACGTTTAAATTAATAATCCCAAATTCTATTTTGCCAAGCTTTTCGAGGATGCTGTTATGGGACACTGTACGTTTATGAATTAAGAAAGCGCAAATGTGGAATGGTAGATGAGCTTGGCCCTTTTTTTAGATCTCATTCCTTTTGAGTGTGTAAGGTTTGGCTGTATTTCTACAAGTTTTTGTTATGTGTTTACATCTTTCTACAAACGCTAAAAAGTACGACGATAGGGTCCAGTACAAGTCACATGAAAAGAGATTCCTATATTGTTGCGCAGGAACCGGGGGCAGATTGGGCGCTTGCTCTCCTCCTCCTGCGAAATCAAAGGGGGTCAAGACCATAGTTTCCCCCCTCAATATCAAACAAGAGCATCGTTGAATTTTGAAGTGGCAAGATCTTGTAAACTAGTAATGTGGATCTTCACAATTTTAAAATATTGACGAAAGCACGCTAAAATCTAGTAAGATGCCACCAATAGCAATGTTAAAAATAAAAATAAAATTGTGGATCGCACTAGCTGGGGGGGGGGGGTCCCAGGCCACCATTTGTGTCAGGAATACATACTTTCCCGAAACAATCGTTTCAAGGGTAGTTTGTAAAATTTCTTATTGCGCCCTACCAGAATGCACTTGCACTTCCGACGCCACTGGACTACTCTGACCCAATAAATAAAATAAATAATAAATAAATTTTATTTAGAGTCTGCCCACTCAGTAATATAACTGATTTTCAGTGGGGGACTTTAAATCAAAGCGACCAAGCCAACCCTACTAGAGCTGATATTGTGTCTTTCGCTCGGATTGGTAATGTGTCTATCGGTAGAGGAGGCTGACGGCTAGATAAGATACCGGCTGCAATACCAAGGCCACTCTGACGTCACGAATGGTGAGTGACCTTTCCTTTATATCCAAGGTCTGCTGGATCTCCGCCTAGCGGAGGATCGTCTAACTCTCTAGGTTAGGTCGTCGCAGCAGCGAATTAGAAGCCATGCTGGGCCTAACTTTTTGTAACGCGTTATGGCCGACCATTGTGTTATTCTT
Source organism: Sweltsa coloradensis (assembly GCA_024449915.1). Classification (NCBI taxonomy): domain Eukaryota; kingdom Metazoa; phylum Arthropoda; class Insecta; order Plecoptera; family Chloroperlidae; genus Sweltsa; species Sweltsa coloradensis. Next base: position 30,081 of record JAMZAV010007114.1, on the reverse strand, counting down.
GACATGCTCTTTTAAAATTGTCTTTTTATAAGTATTAAATACGAAATATGCCGGGTTGTGCAGCAATTAATTGTACAGGACAATCTGATGAAGAATTTAGACTTATCGATCCACTGTTTCATCAAGAAGACGGGCGAAATGGCTCCAGTTTAAAAGACGGGACAACTGGACTGTCAACTTCTGATTTCAAGACTGAGGTTAGTTTTCTTTTAAAATACTTTGGCCTTACCCACCTAGGACCAGTTATTATTGTCTAGGCTATTGACCAGGCTTATTTAAATGTTTAGGTTTTTGCTCCCATCCCAATTGAAGGGCTAGCCTTGTCACATATGTGCACTCTCTAAAGTGTTGGTCAACCTGCGAAAGTAAGTTAATATGTTTCTCAGAGTTTGTGGCGTGACAGTTGGCACCACTTGACTAGAGCCTAGGAATATAAAAGTCTAACTTGAATATAAAGTGATAATAAACTTATGATTGAAGCTTATTACGTGAGTACATACTTCTTATTATCCTTATCTAAATCCTACATAACAATGTAGATAAATATGTAACATGGTGGCAAGCGTCGGGATGAGAATAAAAACCAGTGCTCACGGGATTTCAATAAAAAACATGTCAACCTAACCTCAAGTAAAAACTGTGCTCCTGTCAAAACAGTAAAGGCCTAGCTTAATAAATAAGAAAAACATGCATGGAATTTCGTCCCCCTCAGGAACTCTCGTTCATAGGAAACATAGCAGAGAATTGGAAGAGGTGGAAGCAGAAGTACGAAATTTATATGCAGGGCCTCTGAAAAAACAGATAAATCGTCCAAACTTCAGGTTTTCGATTTTATTAAATCTAATAGGGGATGAAGCACTAGCGTGTACAATACATTCACCTATGCAGACCCTACAGACAAAGAAAAGATAGATATTTGTACTTCAAAAATTTGAGGACTTTTTGCAAGCACAAGAAAAAATATTGTTTTTGACAGGTACAAATTTTTCTCTAGGGCTCAAGGTCCCACTGAAACAGTTGATGCATTTGTGACAGAATTAAAACATCTGGCATCGACCTGTGAATTTGAATCCCAAACTGAAAGCCTAATCAGAGATAGAATAGTGCTAGGGATATTGGACAAAGCTGTCCAGGAAAGGTTACTGAGAGAACCTGACCTAGGTCTAGAAAAAGCCATTAACTTTTGTAGAGCAAATGAACAAGTAAAGCACAAATGAAAGAGTTGCAGGGGGAAACTACAAATGCAATTCAAAAGAAGAAGGTAGCCCTACAACCCTCAAAATACAAAACCAAATTCAAAAATCATAGTACCACTAAAGATACAGAAAAACTTGACATAAAAGAGAAGAAGACATGCTATAGGTGTGGGAAAATACACAAATTTAAAGAGTGTCCTGCCTATGGTAAAACTTGTTCAAAATGCGATAGGCCTAACCATTTCTCAAAAATGTGTAAAATGCAACGTGTCCAATCCGTGGAACAAAACCAAACTTCAGAAGAAGACGAAGAATTTGTCTTGAAAATAAAAAAACAGGGTCCTACCAACCCTAAAGTAAAAATTTGATGGGAGAAAAAATTTAAGATTAAGGTGAAAAGACTATTTTTTAAATTTTAGATCAGGTTGGGAAGTCAACATAATTCCGGACGATTGTCTAAAATATTCAAAAAAACCCAAAAACAAAACCGTGAAACAGACCAAACATCCTATACAAGCCTAAAATAGCGGGAAAGGGATGCAAAGTTCAGTGAAAAAACCAAACAAGGGAAGCGAGATAAAAATTCACATCTCAAAAGGGAAAACCCCAACCCAATTCTTGGTATTACTGCATTAAAAAGTTAGGACTTGTGGCTAGAATACACCTAAAATGAAACAGGAAATTTCCCCCCAAACATGCAGGGTAGAACAAATGCCTGAAAATAGTAAACAACTATGAAAAGGTTTTTTAAATTTTTTAGGTAACAAAAAAAAATAAAAAATAAAGCTGAGTGAAGATGCACAACCTAAAAAGGGGCCCATCAAGAAAAAATCCCTTTATCTATTAAAGAAAAGGGTAATAAAAAAATCAAAAAAATGGAAAAGCAAGGTATCCTAAAAAAAGTAGAAGAACCTACAAAATGGAAAAAATCCTTTGCGATTAAAAAAAACCCCTAACGGAAAGTCCAATATGTATGATCCTGAGAAAAAAAAATACACCCAAAGGGGGAAAAACTATCAAAACCAACATCGCACAATTTTCGCAGAGCTAAAGGACAAAAGTATTTCATACTAGATCTTTACCCCATTCGGGCAATGCCCCGGGACGAAGAGAGCTCAAAATTGTGTACCATAGCCCACCAAAGGGACGGTACCGCTTCACCAGGCTCCCCTAGGGGTATCAACAGTGCCGCTGAAGCCCTGGAAAAAAGCAATGCACGGGCTTTTTTGAAGGTATAAAAGGAATTTTTTATATACATCGCGATTTACTTTGATGGAAAAAACGAAGAACATGATGCTCTTTGGAGAAAGTATGAAAAAGCTAAAAGAAAAGAACCTGAATTCTCAAGAGAAAGTTAAAAATAGAGGGGACGAAGTAGACTACATTGGTCACACAATAAATGAACATGGAAAGCAGTAGACTATAGAAAGTCCGGCTTTTTTCCGTTTTGAAACACCTAAAACTAAACAAAAACTGAAACTTTTTTCTGGGTTGAAAAATTACCTAAACACCTTTTTATTTCCAAACAGTCAAAAAAGCCCTAGTCCTCTCGGCGTCTTCTCCCATGGAAGAATGAATGGGTGTGGGAAGCCCAGAAAAAAGGCATTCGGATCAAAAATTTTTGGTAACAAAAGCCCCAGTTCTTGCCCTACTTCGACCAATCAAAGAAAAACAGTAGTATAAACTGATGCACCAGTATGGTGTGGGGAGGAGAAATCATGCAAGAAGGAAAACCAGTTGCGTACCCTCTGAGACTCACGACACTCAACAGAGATGGTCCCAAATAAAAAAAAAGATTATTAGCAATTGTAAAATCCCTGTAAAAAGATTTTACTACTATTCTATGGGTTTGGGTTTTTTGTTGTCGAAAAAACCAACAAAAAGCTCTACTTGGCATCATAAAGAAACCGATTGAAATCTTTTCCCTCCCGTCTCAAAGATTGGAAATGCGTCTTCTTAGTAAAACGTTACTCTGCGTAGTCCCGGAAAACAGTGTATTCGCAGATGCGCTTCCCGAAAACCCCTGAGAAAGAACTACGTAACACCCACTACCTTGAAGGAGAAAAAGGGCACGTTCATTTGTCATCATGGGCCCGTACAAAAAAGAACTAATGAAGAACGAAACTGAAAAAGGGCCCCTCCAGTGCTCTGAAGATTTTGAAGGAAGGGTGGCCAAAACACGGTCACAAATACTGAAAAAAAGTACGACCATATTTGGAAATCAAATGGAATCACGAATAAATGGTCTGATGTAATCAACAATCGTTTCATCATTCATCAAGTCAAACGAAAAAAAAGACATTGCGAAAATTCCTCATCACATCAAAGGGGTAATATCAACAAAAAAAAAGTGAAAAATTCTCTATATTTGGGCCCGCATGATGCACACCGAAAACCTTGTTAGTCAAGTTCCATATGTCAAGGATACTCGCGAGCCAAACAGACACAGCCCTTAAAACCCCATCCAATTCCTAAGCTGCCCGGGAAAAAAGGGGGATTTATTTTTTGCTTGAACATCAAACTATCGGTCCCCCGTAGATTTCCATTCAAATTCATAAAAGTAGATTGCTTTTGGAACAAAACTGCTCGAGCGGGAATTTTGCCTTAAAAAAAATCTTTCCGTACCACGGTATACCCCCGGGGGTTTTTTTCGGTAAAGACCCCCTTTTTAAACAACAGAAAAACGACAAGTTTCTGAAAGATTTTGAATACAGAAAGTAACGCAAGGCCCCCTGCCCCAAATCCAACGGGAAATGGAAACGACAATCAAACAGTTTAAGCCTTATTATAAAAACGTAAAATCAAAAGAAGATCTACACCTGGGAATTTGGAATACAACAACACCCCGAAAGCAAATCCCAGCACCATCGAATTACTAATGGGGCACGTCCCAGAACAACTTTGTAAAGCTACTACAAAAAAATTTATGCCAAAATTCAAACTAACAAAAACCTTCAAATCAAAAAAGAAAAAACCCGAACAAACAAAAGAAGAATCTGATGCAAAAAACCAAAAAACTTAAAAAAAAAAAATTTTAAGAACGGTCAAGATATAATAATTCAAAAAGGGAAAAAAAGGAAATGGATACCAGGGCAAGTATCGAAAGGGATAAACCCAAATTCGTATCGAGTAAAGAAAACAGAAAAAAGACACTACTCGGAAACCCCCATTCATCTCCGTCCAAGAAAACCTCCAGAAATTAAAACCCCCTATGCCCACATCCTCCTACTCCTTTACTTTTTCAACCAAATCCTGTAAAAAATGGGAAAATCCAGAAAAATTGAACCCTTAGACTTACCTCACCAAAAAAAAAATCTCTACCAATTTCCTGACTGAACCGTTTTTTTGAAGTAACTTTACAGAAAATCCTCCACTAGCAGCCCGCAGAATGTAGGCTGACCGAAACACCACAAGAAGTGGACGAGTAGTCAAGTTTTCCCTCCGTTTTCCCAAAAGGGAAAGACAAGTTACAAATGAGAAGATCATTTTTGATTAAAAGTCACATCAAAAATCATATATATAATTAAGTTTTATAAAGATTAATAATTTTTTTAGTATAGTTATTTTTATTGTAGCAGTTGGGTATTTTTCAACATAATAACAGTAATAATAACAGATTTGAATCTAGATAATTTTTATTTCTAGTTAAAATTACAATAATTAAAACCCTTTAAAAAAAAAAAAAAAAAAAAAAAAGGGGATGTCAATATTCACTCCTTTAAAAAGGGGTTTTGGGCAACCCCGCCCAAAGTAAGTTTTTTTTTCTAGAGTTGTGGGTGACAGTTGGGACCAATTACTAGAGCCCAGGAAATATAATTCTAACTTGAAAAAAATGTAAATAAAACTTTATTGAAGCTTTTTACGTGAGTACATACTTCTTATTATCCTTATCTAAATCCTACATAACCCCCTGTGATAAAAAAATTAACGGGGCCTAGGCCCGCCTACCTGGGTCCCAACCTTAAGTATTTTGAGGTTCTCGTAACCCCTGGGCCCTTTTGTGTGGGGCCCTGGGCCTATCCAATTATTCAAGCTAGCCTGGGCCCAGGGATTGGATACACAAAGGCCAGGCTAGGTCTAGGCCTACGCCCCCAAGCTACCTGGGACTGCTTAGTCCCGCAAATGGGGCCTAGACCCAGGCGACAAAATTTTGTAATTACCTTATTTTTTTCCCAAAAACAGCCCCTAGGCCTAGCCCTATGCCTAGGGGCCCTAGCCAGGTTTAGCCCCCCTGGGCTAGGGCTAGGCTAGGCATAGGCTTGGGCCCCAAAATAGATGACTACTACTACTAATACTAGAATACTAGATCTGATATGATAGCCTTAAGTTGGGTGTTTGCTAGGCATATTTTTTTGTGATTGTAGGCTGTGGGCCTAGGCCTAGCGAATGTCACACAAGGGTACACCTTAAGAGGGAGTGTAGACGAATTTTGACATAAAAATTTGCTGTGTACTAAATTTCTTTGGGAGACCCCATCGCCTTTTCCTTTTTTTTTGGCGAAAACCCTTTCGGAAAAAATTTCCTTTTGTACTTTTTAAAATAGAACGTTGGGCCTTTTGGTTTTGTGGTATTTTTTTTTTTTTTTCACATCTAGGGCCCTAGTGTATTTTGGAGTATTTTGTACAGAAATAAATGCCATTTTTTTTGGCCCCCCCCCCCCCCCCCTTAACCGGCCCCCAAACCCGAATTTTTCTGTGTTATGTCCCGACATGTTCGCTGATAAGGCTAACCGCTTGCATGCTTATTTCTTTTTCATTTATTATTTTCAGATAGCCTCACCTGGAGATTCTGAGACGTCCAACCTTCACCCCCTGACCACAACTATTTCGATGAAGAAAACAGATGGCCTGCGAAAATGCCCTTTGTACATCTCCTTTTGGCACTAGGTGATCTATAATGCTTTATTACACTGGGTCAACTTCCATTTTTCGGGGTATATAATAGGCCAGGATATCCTCTGTCTGAGCGGGTAGGGGTTGAATTTGTCCAGCCAAGTTACAAAAACTTTGTCAAAGTTGCGCCAAAAAAATATTGTTGCCTTCCCCCTTGCTAGTGGGGGGGGGGACGTGTAAACGCAAACCGATTTTCCCCTATTTTTTTTAAAGGGATCCCGCTGACTGGATTGCTCAAAAACCAAACGTTGTCATAGGCCTATTTTTCATAGGGGGAAAATGGTTTTATAATAAAAAAGTAAATGCTCCTGTAGGCCCTCCCTTTACTTTTTTAAAATACAATAGCAAATTTATGCACAAATAACTATTATTTACTTTTCATGCCCGGGTTGACACTGGTCTCTAGGTGTGGGGCCTATTTTCCATTTGTTTAATTAATGTCGGGTCCTGGTAGGCCGGCCCCTAACAGAAAGAGTTACCAAAAATAGAATGGCCAAACTTTATGTTTTCCCTTCTTTATGGTTCTCTCTCCGTTTGTGAATGGGAGGCCAGGCCCCAAACTCGGCGCAGTGAGCTTCTCCAACAATTCGTACCCCGAAACCCGGCCCCCCCGGTGCAAAACTTGCCCATGCAGCCCCCCACAAGACGCCCACCACTAAAGCCCCGGCGTCCCACCGCCCCCTCCATCATCACAAAAAACACTCCCTCGCTTCCAACGGGGTCTACCAACAAATGCCCTCAGTGCGGCAGAATATGTAGGCCTCCCCTAAAACAATGAAACCCCGCTGACACATACCCCCCCCCCCCCCCCCCGTAAAAGTTTTAAAACCTGTGGGCCCAGCATACTGTTGAACTTTAACCCCTGCTTTTAAAGACAGTTTATTCCCATAATCTAAAGGCGTTTTCCCGATGACTACAAGCATTGAAACCGAAACGGGGAAACTGTCCCCTCACCACAGGTCCCGCCAGCTTCCAAACCTGACCACACAGCGAGCGTGCTTGGTAACCGGATGGCCGCAAATTTTTGATCCTTACTTTTTTGTGTCAGAAAATAAATATTTCTCAAAAATTTTTTGTACCAACAGTACATTTAAGCAGCAGGAAAAAAAAACATGAAATTTGGTAATAATTGCAAAAAAGTTTTAAAATTGAGGAAAATTTAAACTGCACCCTCAGATAAAAATCCCTCTCGTTAACCACTACCCCAAAAGTGAGCGATAAATTTGAAATTTTGACCACTAGGCCCCTATAAAGTTGCAGGTTGCACTAGGCCTACGTTTGTTAATAAAGATTGGGTTTTTTTTTACGGTATCTAGAATACTCTTTTAGGCTAAATAATTTATTTTTTCATTTGGGGACTGGTATTTTCTTCATTTTTTATCATCTCCAAACACGCCAGAGACTTTGGGGGGGGGGACTTTAGGAAAATTTTTTCCGGGAAATTGCTAAATTTTTCGACAAATTTTTCCACATTTACATTCATGTTTTTCCCACATAGGCTAAGCTTGGAAAGTAGGGCCCACTATCAAGCGTGACATTCCCTTTTAAGGCCATGTTTTTTCCAGTTCATTAAAAAAATGGTTTAAAATTTAAAATTTTCTCTGTGAAAACCCTTCCTTCCCAAAAAATTAACCATCTAAAAATTTTTTCAAAACTTTAGGGGAAAATTTGGTTAAAAATATTCCGAATAAACCTTGCATTTTCCCCATTGAAGCTTGGTTTGACAGTGCATTTAATTACCTTTTTGGGGGCATTATTTAAAAATTTTGCATTTATTGTACGAAATACTATTGGGTGTTTTTTCTTTTACATACAAAAAATACTGTTCTTAAAAAAATTATGAGCCCCGAAAAATTGCCATCACCCTCTCATAAGTTGGTGTGTGTAGGCAGGCAAGGCCTACTTTAAAATCAATATTTTTTAATTTTCAATTGATAATTCAAGTCACAGACTCATCATCCGGCCACATAGGCCTAATCACAAAATATTTTTGTAGGCCTAAATTAAAAAAATTATGTTTAATGCTGTTTATTGATTCACGATTTAGCTAAGTTTTTGCAATGTTTTTGAGTATTTTCAAAAAAAAGATTTTTTTTGTTTTCAAAAACAAAATTTCAAAGTATTTGTTTTCAAAAACAACTTGTCAATGATTTTATTTGAAAATACTATTTTTTAATATTTTGTAAATACAAATTTTTAAAATACTCTCTGGTTATACTAATTATGTATGTCAAAGAGAAAAAAGACTTTTCAATTAAATTTTAAGGGTAAAAAATTTTGATGCCTAGTCTACATTTTTTGTAGGCCTATCCTTTTGTTTTTGGGCCCAAAGTTTTTTAAATTTCCCTAGCTAGGTTTAACCATTGAAGGGTGCTATTTCTTTTTATTTTCTTGCCCGCGGGTTTTGCCATTTCCCAAAAATACCGAAGTTAAACACCTTTTGGGGTGGCACGGGGAAGTGGGTGAATGCTCTGCCCTGAACTGGTATACCGGGCTAGAGCAGATGGGGGGGGTTTGAGAGCTAGTGTAAAAGCTTTGTTTTCCCCGACTCTGCTCGGGGGTCCCGGTTATGGAAAAACCCTTTTTACTTCAAGGGTTTCACCATCCTTTCGGATGGGCCCTAAAGATTGTCCCCTTGGTACTTTTCGAAAAGGGGTAGGCTAGTTCCCGGGACCGTTCTACCCTCACCCCTTTTATTTTTACTTCATCCTCTCTATCCCACTCATCGGCCCAAAAGGGCTATCAAAAACAATTGTTATATTATTTTATTATATAAAAAGGTCCCGTCAATTTGCAGTTGAGGGTACAAACCACTAAACCACATCCCTTGTCAATAATCTTTCATTTTTGCATAGCCCACTGTATTAAAACTTTGGGATTAAATTTTTGCAGCAATAAAGTAGGGTTATCCCAATCCTGCAACACCCTCCTTTTTTTTTGTTTGGGTACTTTGGCTGAACCATATTTTTTGGATCTCGGAATCATAACTCTGCCCACCTAATCTTAAGTGAGAGGAAATTTTTTCCAAAAAAAAGGTTGGGGGGGGGGGACAGTATTTTGCCTATTATTCATAAATCATAAATCCTGTTACTTTAAAAAAAGATTTTAGCAAATTAGTGTGCCTTATTTTTTAAATAGGCCTGTTAGTAATTTTTAACAGTAACCTTATGTAGAGCCTTATAATAAATAAATGCAATTAAAACCCTACTTCCAAGTCTACTCCTTAATTAACACTATTATTATCACATGTGTTGCTTGGGCACAAGGCATGTTGGTAATAAATTATCAGAAACGGGATTTTAGAAAAAAAAATTTAAAATCATAAGAAAAATTGCTCATGGATATACACATCACTATAACATAGGGATTTGAAATTATTTTATTTTGTTAATTACTTTACAACAAATTACTAGCTTCATTATTATTGTGTTGTCAATTTTTCTTATCTCGAAATTAACGCGATTCTTTTCTGGCTTCTATATCGTTATTTTGTGGTCAAGTTTTAGGGCGCGCTATAAGTAGATGTTCACTTTGCTTTTTAAAATTCCCTCTATTTCTCATGCATAGGCCCATCATGGCCGCTATACATTGTGGAACGGGTTGCGACGACCTAACCTAGTGGCTACACGAGCGAGTTAGACGAGCCTCCGCCAGGTGGCGGAGATGTAGTAGACCTTGTTATATCTACGGAGTTCCACTATTCGTTGCCGCAACTGCATGACGTCACGTCAACTCTAATGTGAGGCCTGGTCAAGTTTCCAGAAGGCCTTGGTAAAATCTTATTTTAGGACGGATCTAAACCAGTAGCGACTCGTGACTATTGTGGATAAGTGGTACTAGTGCTACTATAAACGTGTCAATCAATATGGACTCGTTCTGGTTTTTGTCTTTTCATAGACTTTTTCAAGGGGGGAAGGTGCCCGACACACATTTGCAGAAGTCCACGAATTTGTAGACTACAAAACACAAATATTAGAGAGTGTCGTGGGAACCGAGGGGGTGGCATGAGGGGCAATGCCCCCCAAAATTTGGCCCAGGGGAAGGGGGGGGGGGGGCATACATTATACGAATACGATTCGTCAGGCATCTTGGTAAAACGAATATGTTTGCCTGTATGCTACGTCATTACATAAAAAATAAGGGTGAAATTTACTAAAATGGACCACTTTACGTTAATTTTTTTAGTTTTTAGATCGCAGATAGTTGCTGTAAACCATCGTTTACAGAGTCCGAGTCAAGAGTGCAATTAAAACTTGACGAAATAACTGTTAGTATGGTGAAAAAAAATTCGCCCCAGACCCTAGCTTACAACCACAAAATCTGCTAATGGATTTGACCCCCCCCCCCCTCCAACTTTAAAAACGATCCTACGCGCCTGATTTTAGAATACTCTTGTCACGCAGTATTAGATTCCCCATAAATAGAAACGTTGCCGGTACTGGCATGGTCCGTGCGTTATTTTCACTCTAATTGTATTCTTATTCTCATTAGCGATCGATACGTTTTTATTTGAAATGTAGAAATCTAAAGTTTTCACTCTTTGGATGAAAATTATAGTTCAAGTATTGTTTCAGATTTTATGTGCATGGAGTTCCTTGATTTGGTGGCTATTTTTAGCCCCATCCACCCACACTCAGTTTTGAATGTCATGCCAGGATTGCACAGCCAAATTGTTGTTGTTGTTGTTGTTGCTGCTGTGCTTTGAGGTTTGCGCATGCCAAAATATCCTCTCAAAACATAACCACACTTTTTTGTTTGTGTATTAATATTTTGTGTTTGTACATGCAAAACTGAGCGTGGGTGGGGGCCCTTAAGAATTTGGCTTGAGCTTATTCGTCTTGTTTGTTATTCCAATAAAAAATAAACTGGTGCGCATGAGAGAAACGCTGTAACAATGAATATAGATAGCAATTAACAAAGCAATCTAAAACATTAGGGTCAAATGAAGTTGCAACAACAGATAATAACCGTGTTGGCTCGAGCGTAAAGCGCGCTACTCGGGCTTTTCGAGAGGCCCCGGGTTTCAAATCCGTCGAGACCGGAAACCCGAATGGGGGTTTATTCCGGGGTTTTTCCCAGTCGTTAATGAGAAGAAAGGGGTTGACTCCTTTAAACACCCCGTCCGAGTTGACACCCCTTGAAAATTTGTCCAAAATATTACCTTGAAAAAGGGGCAACATTACAAAAGGGCAGGTTTTCCAAAAAAAAATTTATTATGCTTAGGAAAAAAAAACACTAAAAATTTTAGTCCCTATTTGTTGCCGAGTTGCCCCAAAACCACCACACAACACAAACACACACCACACACACACACACCACACACACTCACACACACAACAACACACACACACACAACAACACACACACACACACACCACACCACACACACCAACACACACTCGCGCCTCGGGTGAGTAGACGTTTTTTGGAAGTCGCCTGAATCAGTGCATATAATACATTTTACATTTGCCTATGGAGTTTGTTTCATTTTCATGTAACCCAAATAAAAAACAAAGCCAAAGTAGTGATGTAAGGTTTTTTTTCGATGTTAGGAAGTAAAGGGGGAAGAAGAAATGATAACCCAAAGTAAGTAAAACCAAAAAAAATCGCCCACAATTTAGGTGCACGCTAGTGCACCGCCCCAAGCAAGCGTGCGCTAGAACACCAAGGCACCTTTACTGCAAGATATTTGGGGCCCTTTTTCGGCGCATCGAAGGCAACAGGGGATGTGACTGAAGTTAAAAACTATCTTAATCGTGGGGGTTGGGTACCGAAACACATATTAATTTGGGTTGAGGTGGGGCCCTCCTTTCTGGGTGAAAACGTGGGGAAACATGTTTAAAATCCCTTTAGTAGTTTTTTAATCCCTACTGTAAATTTGCCAATTCAAATAAGCGACGATTGTGCACGAACGGGGAAGACACATTCAAACTTTTCATGGATATTGAAATACGAGTTTTTCGCAAAACCTTTAAAAAAAAAAAGGTAAAAGTTTTAAAGGGGAGTCATCAAATTGGCAATTTATATTTAAAGTTTACATAAAAATTATTGTTATAAAAGTAAAAGTGAAGATAAAGAGTATACGCGTGTATAAAAATAAAAAGCCAAAAGTCATATATTAAACTTCTTGTTCTTGTTAATTTCAAAGATTAACACCCTCGAGTAAAAAGTGAGCGGAGGGCCCCGGGGGGGTAGCGGCGGTGCGTTTTGTCTCTCTCTCTCTCTCTTTCTCTCTCCTCTCTCCTCTCTCTCCTCTCTTTTCTTCTCTCTCTCTCTCTCTCTCCCCCTCCCTTCCTCCCTCTCTCGTCTCGCTTTCCCCTCTTCCTCCTCTCTTAAGGTTTCGTTATAAATAGTTTTTAAAAAAGATACGAAAAAAGTCTCATACATTTCTCAGACGGCGAGCCAGGGATCTGTCAAAAAAAATGTTTGGGGGTGGGAGATACGCAACGAAGAGCGTGCGGCAAGGTCGAAACCCCAAGAAGGGTGGGGCAATACCGGGACAAGCACAAATTTAAATTTTCTTTGACAGCAATTAGAAAATATGACTTCGGCAATATATATGGCGTGTGTCGTGGGTGGGGTAGGGTGGACGAAATTTTTAAATAAACGCAACCCAAATTTAATTGGCGCGGGTGGCGGAGAAATATTTTTAACATTTAACCCCTTTTTTTAAGTTATGGATTTCAAGATGAATTTATTATATCTATAACAACAAGTAGCTATAGCGCCCAAAATTTTAAAAAAAATATTTAAATCCCACCTTTCAAAAAACTTGTAAAAAAACCTGCCAAGCCTTTCACACCCAAAAAGGGTTTTAGATTACTTTAAGAGCCAAACGAGTTCATTCAGCAGTTATGCCTAAAAAGTATATATCATTTGCCCCGTGACTAACGCCAAGAAAGGATTTTAACGTAGTGTTCCTGTACAAAACATAATGGATGGGAAATAAATTAAGTCAAAATTAAATCAGAGTATTCAAATAATATTAAATAACACTAAAAAGCTTGCGCATTTTACAACGGCGAGCGGACTGTGGGGTGTGGCAAAAAGTCTAAGAAAAGGAGAGCGTGCACAAAGGGTAGAACATTTTTTCAATGTAGAGCTGCACAAAGGGTAGAAAAATTTTTTTTAATGCGCCAAAATTTATTAGTGTTTTTTAAGAGGAAAGGGGGATGTTGATTTTGTAGTGGGAAAGTAAATTTTATATAACTATTAGACCAATAGATCAAACCGTGATTTTTTTTTTTTACAGGAACTTCTGTCAAATGAGTGCGTTTTGTTTTAGATTTTTTAAAAATTTCGTTGGCTTTTCAGCAAAAATTTTTAAAGACAAATTTTTTAAGGGGAAAAATACTAAAAAAAAAATTCAAAGGGCATCTATTCGGGGGTTCTAATTTGAAAAAAATTTCGAAAATTTTTAGCCGTAACTTTAATTTAAAAGCGAAATCTTAAAAGTAAAATTGGATAAAATTTTTGGGGCGAAAGTTTTGCCCTCTATAGCAAAATCTCTGAACTACCACAAAAAAACCCGCATGTTTTTTGGGGCGCGAGCGGAAAACACGGACAGAGAGAGAGAGAGAGTGAGAGAGGGCCATTCATTCCCCAAGAAAGGGGTGGTAGCTGCAGATTGTAAACATTTTACCTGCTATTCAACAATATTTTGGGGGCCTTTTTAAAAATTTTTTTTTATTAAAAAAAAGGCCTTTTGTTGGAAAAAACCATTTTAAAACCAGTAAAAAAACTTTTATGTAGAGCCTTATAATAAATAAAAAATTTAAAAACCCCCATTTCCCAATTTAAAACTCCTTAAATTAAAACACTTTATTATCACATGTTGCTTGGGGCACAAGGCATGTTGGTAATAAAATTTCAGAAAGGGATTTTAAAAAAAAAAAATTTAAAATATAAGAAAAATTGCTCATGGATATACAAATCACTATAAAAAAGGGGGATTTAAAATTTTTTTATTTTTTTAAATTTAACTTTACAAAAAAATTTTACTAGCTTCATTTTTTATTGTTTTGTCAATTTTTCTTATTCAAAATTTTAAACGCGATTTTTTTTCGGGTTTCTATATCGTTATTTTTTTGGTCAATTTTTAGGGCGCCCCCTAAATAGATGTACTTTGTTTTTTTAAAATTTCCCCTTTTATTTCTCATGCATAGGCCCATCAGGGACCGCTATACATTGGGGAAAACGGGTTCCCCAAAGGACCAAACCCTAGTGGCTACACGAGCGAGTTAGACGAGCCTCCGCCAGGTGGCGGAGATGTAGTAACCTTTTTTATTTCGGAGTTCCACTATTCGTGCCGCAACCCCAGGGACGGCAGGGTCAACTCTAATGTGAGGCCTGGTCAATTTTCCCCAAAACCCCCTTTGGGTTTAAAATCTTATATTGGGACGGATCTAAACCAGTAGCGACCTCGGGGGGACAAATTGTGGATAAGGGGTACTAGTGTACTAAAAACCTTTGTAAATCAATAGGGGCCCCTCGTTCGGGTTTTTTGTTTTTTCATGGGATTTTTCAAGGGGGGAAGGTGCCCGACACACTTTTGCAAAAGGGTCCACGAATTGTAGAAAAAAACACAAAAAATTTTAGAGAGTGTCGTGGGAACCGAGGGGGGGAAAGGGGGGGGCAATCCCCCCCAAAGTTTGGCCCGGGGGAAGGGGGGGGGGGGGCATACATTATACGATTCGACAGGCATTTTGGGTTTAAAACAAAATATTTTCCCTGTATGCTACGTCATTACAAAAAAACATAAGGGTAAAAATTTACAAAAAGGGGCCCCATTTTATTTAAACTTTTTTATTTTTTAGATCGCGGGATAGTTGTGTAAACCTCGTTTACAGGGGTCCGATTTAAAGGGAAGTGAAAATTTAAATTTGGGACGAAATAACGGGTTAGTAGGGTTTAAAAAAAAAAATTTCCCCCCAGCCCCTAGCTTACAACCACAAAATTGCTAATGGATTTGACCCCCCCCCCCCCCCCCCAATTTTAAAAAACGACCCTACGCGCCTGTTTTAGAATACTCCTGTCACCCCAGTATTTTGATTCCCCATAAATAGAAAAAGTTCCCGGGTATTTGGCTTTTTTTTGGTTTCCGTGCGTATTTTCATTTAAATTGTATTCAAATTTCTCATTAGCGACCGATACGTTTTTTTTTAAAAATGTGAAATCTAAAGTTTTCACTCGGGGGGTTGAAAATAGTTCAAGTATGTTTCAGTTTTTAATTTTTTTGCTTTGGATTTCCCCCTTGATTTGGTGGTTTATTTTTTAAGCCCCACCCCCCAACACTCATTTTTGAATGTCATGCCAGGTTTTTGAAAGGGCCAAATTTTTTGGGTTGTTTTTGCTGCTGTGCTTTGGGGGTTTGGGCCCCATGCCAAAAATATCCCTCTAAAAACAAAAACCCCACATTTTTTTGGGTTTGTGTTTTAATTTTTTGTGTTTTGACAGAAAAAACTGAGCGGGGGGGGGGGCCCTTAAGAAATTTGGGCTTAGATTACGTTTTGGTTGTTTTTCCCCCCCCAAAAAAAAAAACTGGTGCGCCTTTGAGAGAAACGCTGTAACAAAAAATATAGATAGAAATTTAACAAAGAATCAAAAAACTTTAGGGTCAAATGAAGGGGCAACAACAGAAAATAACCCTTTGTTGGCTGGGAGCGAAAAGGGCGCGCTACTCTGGCTGTTCGAGAGGCCCCGGGTTCAAATCCGCCCCGAGCCCGGGAAAATTTCCGAATAAAGGGTTTATTCCGGGGTTTTTTCCCCAGTCGTTAATGAAAAATGCAAGGGTTGACTCCTTTAAAACACCCGTCCGAGTTGACACCCCTTTGAAAATTTGCCCCAAAAATATCTACCTTGAAAAAAGGGGCATACATTACCACGGGCGGGTTTTTTCACAAAAAAAAATTTTTATTATGTCTTAGGAAAAATAAAACTACTAAAAAATTTTATTTCCCTATTCTGTTGCCGAGTTGCCCCAAAACACACCACACACACAAAAAACAACACACACACACACCCCAACACACCACACACATTTCACACCCCACACACAACACACACACACACAACAAAACACAACACACACACACCCCACACCACACACACCCAACACAAAACTCGCGCCTCGGGTTTAAAGTAGCCCGTGTTTTGGAAGTCCCCCCGTGAATCAGTGCTTTATAATACATTTTACAGTTGCCTATGGAGTTTGTTTCATTTTCATGTAAGCCAAATGAAAAACAAAGCCAAAGTAGTGTTTTGAAAAGGTTTTTTTTCGGATGTTAGGAAGTAAAGGGGGAAGAAGAAATGTTTAACCCCAAAAAGAAAAGTAAAACCAAAGAAAATGGGCCCAACAATTTAGGTGCACGCTAGTGCACCGCCCCAAGCAAGCGTGCGCTAGAACACTCAAGGCACCTTTACTGCAAGCATAGTTGGGCCTTTCGGCGCTTTCGCAAGGCAACACGGGATGTGACTTGAAGTTAAAAAATATCTTAATCGGGGGGGGTTGGGTACCTGAAACACATTTTAAAATTTGGTTGGAGGTGGGGCCCTCCTTTCTGGGTAAAAAACGGGGGGTTTGAAACATGCTTAAAATCCCTTTCAGTATTATTACTACCCCCTTTACTGTAAAATTTCGCCAATTCAAATAAGCGACGATTGTGAAACAAAACGGGGGAATGACCCCCAATTCAAATTTTGCATGGATATTGAAATACGAGTTCTTCGAAAAAAACCTTTTTAAAAAAAAAAAAGTTTTAAAATTTTAAGGGGGAAAAGTCATCAAATTGGAAAATTTCATATTAATGTTGTCCCATAAAAATTATTTTTTATAAAAAGTAAAAGTGAAGAAAAAAGAGATATCCCGCGTGTTTTTAAAACTAAAAAACCCAAATAGTCATATATTAAACTTCTTGTTCTTTTTTATATTTCAAAGATTAACACCGTCGAGTAAAATGTGCAGCGGAGGCCGCGGGGAGTAGCGTGCGGTGCTTTTAAGTCTCTCTCTCCTCTCTTTCTCTCTCTCTCTCTCCCTCTCTCCTCTCCCCTCTCTCTCTCTCTCTCTCTCTCTCCCTCCCCCTCTCCCCCCCCCCTCCCCCCCTCTCTCGCTCCCCGCTCCCTCCTCCTCTTAAGTTTTTTTCTTTTAAAAAATAGTTTTAAGAAAGTTTACAAAAAACGAGTCTCAAAACATTGCTCAGCCCCGGCGAGCCAGGCATCTGTAAAAAAAAGTTTTGGTGGGGGTAGATACGCAACGAAGAGCGGGGCGGAAAGGGTTTTCCAAAACCCCCAAGAAGGGGGGGTCAATACCGGTGACAAGCACAAAAATTTAAATTTATTTTGGGACAGCAATTGGGAAAGTAGGGACTTTCGGAAAATATATATTGGCGTGTGTCGTGGGGGGCTAGGGTGGACGAATTATTAAATATAACAAGAAAACCTAAATTTAATTGGCGCGGGTGGCGGGGGAAATTTTTTAACCCTTTTCCCCCTTTTTTTAAATTTTAATGGTTTACAACGATGAATTTATTATATTTTATAACAACAAGTAGCTATAGCGCCAAATTTTAAAAAAAGTTTTAAAAATCCACACCTTTAAAAAAACTTTTTAAAAAGCCTGCCAAGCCTTTCAAAACCAAAAAGGTTTAAAGATTACTTGAAGACCCAAAGCAAATTTTCATTCAGCAGTTATGCCTAAAAAGTTTTTATATCATTTCCCCCCCGTGACTAACCCCCCAAGTTTTTTGGGATTTAAACGAAAGTTTTTCCTTTTTACAAAAACAAAAAGGGAAATTGGAACTTTAAATTAAGTAAATTTCAAAATTCAGAGTATTAAAAATAATATTAAATAAAAAACTAAAAAGTTTGGGCGCTTTTGACAAGGGCCCGAGGGGGACTGGGGGGGTGTGGAAAAATGTTTTAAGGGAAACGGAGAGCGTCCCAACAAAGGGTAAAAACATTTTTTCAATGTAGAGCTGCAAAAAGGGGTTTAAAACATTTTTTTCAATGCCCCAAACTTTATTAGGGGTTATTTAAGAGGAAAGGGGGACTGTTGATTTTTTAGTGGTAAAGTAAATTTTATATAACTATTAGAGCAATAGATCAATACCGATGAAATTTTTTTTTTTGTACAGAGAAAATTTTTGTCAAATGAGTGGTTTTTTTTGTTTTAGATTTTTTTAAAAATTTTTGTTTTGGGTTTTCAGCAAAAAATTTTTAAAAAACAAATTTTTTAAGGGGACCAAAAAACTAACAAAAAAATTCAAAAAGGGGATCTATTCGGGGGTTCTAATTTGAAAAAGGGAAATTTCGAAATTTCTTTGCCCCCTAAAATTAATTTTAAAAAGCGATAATCTTTAAAAGTAAAATTGGGGTAAAATTTTTGGGGCCCCCCCCCCAAAGTTTTGCCCTCTATAGCAAAATCTCTGAACTACCCCCAACGCCTGCATGGTTTTTTGGGGCGCGAGCGGGGAAGCACGGACAGAGAGGGGAGAGAGAGTGAGAGAGGGCCATTCATTTCCCCAAGAAAGGGGGGTGGCTAGCTGCAGATTGTAAACATTTTACCTGCTATTTTAACAATCATGGGAGGAATTTAAACTTTTAAGAAAAAAAAAAATTGGTTTTTTTGAAGCACGCCCTGAAGTCTTTAACCAAGTTCACAAGTCGATGAGCGTTGTATGGTTATGTGGTGTTGTCTGGGGGATCGGGGGTGGGGTGGGGTTGATTTTGGGAACCCAAAAAAATTTTTATCGTAAATAATATTTTATATATACAAGGGCCCCTTTTGGGCCCCTTTTTCAGTTTTGCGTTTAGGAAGAGCTTTTTTGGGAAAATTCTGTCCAATGATTACGTTTTTTTTGTGGAATTTTCCTTACTTTTTCATAGTTTTCTTGATATTTATTTTTTTTATTTATTTGATATTATTTATTTTTTTAATTGTTCATTATTTCACCTGTTTAAAAAACCCTTTTATTAAAAACCTTTTTTTCTATGGGAATTTTTACCCAAATTTTTCAACTTTTTTTTTCAAAAGGCACTACATCACCATAATTTTATGTCAAAAGTGAAATATGAACGTTGTAGCCCCCGGGCCCCTTTTGGGCAAAATGGCCCCCCAAAATCACCCCAAAAAAAATAGTTACTTTATATTACTTGTTCATTATACACCGTAAAAGGGGCTTTTTAAAAACTTTAATTTTATGAATTTTTACCAACTTTTTTTAAAATTTTTCTTTCAAGAGGGACTAAATCCCCCCAAATATTTTTTGTCAATTTAAAATATGAAACGTTGTAGCCCCCCCCCGTTTTGGGCAAAATCGGCCCAAAAAATCACGATAAATTGTTTTAAAAAAAAAGGAAGAAAAAATGTAAAAGTAGATTTCTTAAGAAATATTTTTTTTTAATGTCTCTAAAATCATAACATATATGATTTTCAGGGATTTTAAACGTTCCTTTTTTAAATTTAACAAATAGGAGTAGCCGTTTTCCAAATATACGAAAATATCGCACTAAAAATTCCCCCCCCCAAAAAAAAATCGTTTTAAAAATACCCCTATTTATGAGAAAAAATTTCTTCGAATTTTTACCCAAAAAAAATAAGCTCTAAGTTTAAAAGATTTTGAAGGTCCCCCCCCAATTTTTATAAAAAAACGCAATGCCCTTTGCCCCCGGGAGAGAGCGAAAAAAACAGCAAAAAAAAAAACTAAAAAAAACAAAACAAACCCCAGCTATTTTTTTTGGTTTTGGGTTAAAAGTTTAAAAAAAAAACAAAAAAAACAAAAAACAAAATCAAATTTAAGTTTTTCGCTTTGCCCCTTTCCCAAAAAAATATACCGATAGTAACAATTAAAATTTGTCCCGGGGTTTACGCAAAAACATATGGCATTTTAAACAGTTAAAAAAAAAATTTTTTGAGATTTGTTTTTAATTTGTAGTAAAATTTCGAAATTAAATCCCCCGAGTTTGCTTTTTTAATTAATTACAAAAAAAAAGTATGGTCAAAAAACATGGTTTTCAAGGATGGCACAGATAAGGAAAATTTCAAGAAAATTTATTTTAATGAATTTCATTCCAATACCTATTTACCAAATCATTTACTCTTTGTGATGATTTTTTTATTTAAAATTCGGCGTTGCGTCTCATATTTTTGGGAAAAAGGTGCTAAAACGAGACGTGAGGGTGATGCATGGAGATCAAAAAAATACTAAACACTCTCTGTTTTGCATTTTTCCTCCTCAATTCCCCCCCCCCCCCCCCCCCCTTTACTGTAAATGCCCTATTGAAGGGTTTTTTCGGTGTAGGGCGTAAAAAAAGGGGCCATCCCCAGAAAACTGGGGTTTTTTTTACCTATTTTATTTCTTCCTGTTTTATTGTTCTATTTAATTTTTTTTAAAATTTTTTTTTTAATTTCAAAAATTTCCCAAAAATGTTGTTAAAATATTTAAACGGTGTCTTGAAAATTTTATTTTTTTGGACCAAAAAATTTTATGATAAAAAACTTGGGCCCGAGGTTTCGGATAATGCTTCTATAAATATTTTAATAATTTAAAAAAATAAACTTTTTTATTTCAGTCAGTTTTGATCGTAAACACTAGGGGAAAAATCCCCATTTTTAAAATCAAGCCCCCAATTTGAACCACGTTATTTAAAAATTTTCAATTATAAAAAAAAAATTTGCCCCTTTAAAAAATTATTTTCATCACAATAGATTTGAAATGGGTGAAGGCGCTCCTCTTTATTTAGCAGGGGTTTCCCGTTTGTTTTTTTATCTATGGGTGGAATCTTTGAAGGAAGTTTTTCGGAAGGGTTGGGGGTTTTTTGTCCTGCTTTTCTTCCCCCCTTCCAGTTTATTGTTCTATTTTTACCCTTTATGATTGATTTTTTTTTGTTTTTAATTTAAAAATCTAATTACGTTTTAAAATAAATTTAAACGTGACGTGAAATTTTATTTTTTTGGACGAAAAATTTTACGATTTTTAAAAACTGACTGAGTTACGGATAATGATTCTATAAAATTTTTTTTTATAATAAAAAAAATAATCTTTTTATATTTCAGTCAATTTTTGTAGACACTAGGGGAAAAAAAAACACATTTCAAAACTCCCAAACTACTCATTTGAACCCCCGTTTTTAAATATTGGCAAAATTTAAAAAAAATAAATTTTGCCCGCATAAATTATTTTCATCACAATAGATTTGAAATTTGGGGGAAGATTTCCCCCAGAAGAGAAAAAAAGGACATTGAGGCTTTTTGTGCCATAAAAGGCCCAGAGTGACAGGGGCTTTTCCCCCGACGGGCAGAAATGCACAAGATTTTGATCCTTTCCTTTTCCTCGACCCTTTTTGATGGTCTCTAAACCCCTTTAATAGAGATAAATTAATTTTTTTTTCATTTCATAAAAATGTTGGGTTTTTTTTACCTTTTTAAAATTTTTTTAAAAGTTTAAAGAATTTAACTTTAAGGTTTTCCTTGAAATTAAAAAACAAAAACGAAAATGTTTTTTAAAAGCAAAAAAAATTTATTGAGAACTAACAAGTTTAATAAATTCTTACATTTTTGAAAGAAGGGAAATATGTTTTAATTAACTGTTTAAATTTTTGTTTTAATCAATTTTTTTGGGATTTAAAAACATTTTTGTGTTGATTTTACTTCAGTGAAACATTTAAGCAAAATCTTCAACATTAAAGGGGATTAAAAGGTTTAAAATTTCAAAGTTTTCGTAAGAAAAGGGAAAGGGAAAGGGTTTAAAATCTATTCAAAACAAAATAATTTTAAATTTGGGTGGTTTTGAGACCCTCAAAAGAAAGGTCGAGCCGGGCGTTAGATAGATACGATCTTTCTCTTTTCCCCTCCCCTCGGGGCCCGGAAGGTCCAAGGTCCTCTAGATTCCGCCCCCTGGCGGAGGCTCGTCTAACTCGCTCGTGGGCCCCCCCCCCAAGTTGGTCGTCGCAACCTTAGAGAAAAGATAGTTTGGGGGGAGGGGAGAAAAGAGTCAAACCCAGGCGGACCAAAACCCCGAAACCCCCCCCCCCCCCAAACCACGTGACTGAGGTCAAGGCGGCGCGGTAATTCAATGAGTCTGCATAGGAACGGTGCACATTGGCTTTATTAAAAACGCAAATACTTGGCCATTTTCAAGGCATGCATACATTTACACTGTCTACAAGTGATTATCAGTACATACAATAATAAATTCCTATAAATATATATATTAAGCCTAAGATAGCCTACTTGTTAATGGGATTAACAGCCAAGGTATTTGCTTATTTTGTTTATTTAGACCAATTAACTCAAATAAGATACAAATGAAGAATTAGGCTAGGCTAGGCCTTTAATATGCATTGGATTCTGGTAATTTCAGTTCAGTCTTACATTCAATCTGTAAAGTGTTTTAAGAATTATACCTTCTTCGTTTTCAGACAAAGTCTTTTTTAGAATTGTGAAGGCGTTATTAGATTCATAATATGCATTTGAGATAGTTGTTTAAAAAAAATTATATGTAGGCTCTTACGTCATATAATATTATTATACACATTAAAATATTCGAGTATGTCAATAATGACCAATAATTTGTTACCAAAATCCTCCAAGGTCACGGGGCATCAAAATCGTCACAATATTATTATTTATTATTATTATTATTATTATTATTATTATTATTATTATTATTATTATTATTATTAATATTATTATTGTTGTTGTTGTTGTTGTTGTTATTATTGTTATTAATTTTCTTATGGGAGATTTTTGACAGTAGGACCTAGCTCGACATTATTATCGGTTAGAATTCATTAATTAATTAAATTAACTATTTATTTGCCAATTATTTTCCCGGGGTCATATGCATGACAAGCTGAACCCACTATTCTTGATTTTAACTGTTTTTTTTTATAACTAGGCCTAATTAATAACCATAGCTTACACTGACGACATTGCCTATAAAATACACAAATCTACAAGTGCTAATTTTTTTAATTATAATTTTATTTATTTAACTTCTACCCTATTCAATTAAAAAAACTGATTTACAAAGGAGGACAACTAAATAAATCTAATTACATAGATGCAGACACAACAATGAACTACAGTTAAAGGGGTATTAACCCGCTAAACTAAAAAAATATATTTGATTCGTGCTAACTAGTAATTAATTTAGCAATTAATCAGAAAAAATTATTTGGGTTCACCATGACCCGAAAAAAAATCGTCATACTTTGTATTTTTCGAGCTAGGTCCCATCGGCAAATATCTCCCAATAGAAATATCATGGGACGATCTCACTGCACGTGACCTTGGAGTATTTTGATCCAAAAAAATGTTGGCCATTATTGACATACTGTACAGCCTTTTCTGTAAATTCTCTATATTTTGTTTTATAATTTGGGCAAGTGGTTCGGTCAAAATATGCTTTTTATACCAAGAAGGGGTGTGATTTTAGAATGAATATTTTGTGTGTTTTTGAGAGTATATTTGTGCACAATTTCAAGACACGATGTTATAAAGGGGCATTGTAAATTGGTATGAAGCTGCTCTAGTATCTATATGAAAAAAGAAGCAGGTTCAAGCCAATTTAAGAAAATTTACAAGACAATAATTTTCCTAAATTTCTGTTTCAAGAAAATTGAAATATTCGTGTAAAATCACAGTTACGAATATAATTTTTTAATTTTGAGGTAATAGCCCCTTTAAGTAAATATTTAAAATAGTAATATAAGCTAGCTGTTTTGGTTTGTGTTTGTATTTTATTTGCCTTCATATTATAGGAGTTGTCAAGGAATATTTTCTAATAGTAAATTTTTACTAAATCAATAAAGTTATTACAGCAGAAGTAAATTCCACTCAGCATTGAGTACCCAATAGTGCCAATCATCAACGTTAACAATAAGTGTTACCTGATGATACTGGGAATGTGATTATAATAATAAATGTGTTCATATAGGTACTTCATAAATGGTTATAGAGGAAAAGAAATAGAAGAAGAAAGCAAGAAAGTGTATAAGCCTATTTTTTAACACTTAATTAATAAGTAAATAAATAAATACATTCGTAATTAGACTTTAGGATCTACCCACTCAGTCACAAAACTGATTTTCAGTGGGGGAAAAGCTAATTTGAAAGGTTTATCCAACTGTTTATCTCACTTTGAAAGGCTATCTGAGTCTTATTTTATTTATTATTTAGGAATTAATTATTGTATGTACTGATACACACTTGTAGACAGTGTAAATGTATGCATGCATCGAAAATGTTCAAGTATTTGCGTTACAATAAAGCCAATGTGCACCGTTCCTATGCAGACTCATTGAATTACCGCGCCGCCTTGACCTCAGTCACGTGGTTTGCCGCGTTTCGATGTTGGTCCGTCTCGCGGCGGTCGCTAGCGTTGGCTTGCTTCCTCTACCACTATCCATGCTCTAAGGTCGCAACCCGTTCCACAATGTATAGCAGCCATTACGGTGATTTGCACGAGAAATAGAGGGAATTTTAAAAATCAAAGTGAACATCTACTTAGCGCGCCCTAAAACTTGACCACAAAATGACGATGTAGAGGCCCGAAAAGAATCGCGTGCATTTCGAGATAATAAAATTGACAACCCAATAATAATGAATAATAATTTGTTGTAATGTAATTAATAAAATGAAATAATTTTAAATACCCTATGTTATATTATTATAGTGTAATGTGTAGGATATCCATGAGCAATTTTTTTTACCATTTCAAAAATTTATTTTTAAAAGCCTGTTTCTGATAATTGGATGAGTGTAGCGAGCGTAGCGAGCGAAGTGAAGATTCCATTTCACTACACTGGAGAAAAAATCCGGAATGTTTTTTTTCTTTTTTCTGTATTTTTGTCTGTCTGTTAACACGATTCCGGCTAAACCGATATTCCGATTGCGATGAAATTTTATGGAGGCCTTCGAAATCTCTGAACTTATAACTGCCACGTTTTTGAGCGCAATCGAATTTTTTTTTCTCATAAAAATCGCAATTTTACGATTTTTTTTGTTTTTTAAAAAATTCTTCGACTTATAACACCTACATGCTTTATCCGATTGTAATGATTTTTTCACAGAATCTTAATTTAATGAATTAATATATTCTTGTGAAATTTTAGTGCAATCGAAAAATTATTTCTCATGAAAATCGCAAATTTATGATTTTTATATTTTTAAAACATTCTTCGACATAACACCTATACATGCTTTATCCGATTGTTATGATTTTTCACAGAACCTTAATTTTATGGATTTATATATTCTTGTGAAATTTGAGCGCAATCAAACAATTATTTCTCATAATAATTGCAATTTTACGATTTAAACAGCGTTTTGATAAAAATGCCAAGGCTCTTACAATTTTAATTTATTTTTTAAAGTGAAAGGTGTTTTAGATTAAAAACAATACATCTAAACATTCACAAGACGGATTTTATAATTTTCGTTTTGTTTGATAAATATGATTTTTTTCCTTTGCATTGTTGGAAAATGTATGTTTTTTTGTAACAAATCTATATTTCCCATATTTTAATTAAAAAAACATAAATCTCATCAAAAAAGTGTCTGGTGAATTTGTCAGAATAAGACTTGTGAGCCATTAAAAAATAAATTATCCTTTTATCTTAAAAACTGTAGGCTAGAAGTAGGAAAAATGTTAGCAAATGTGCTAGAATAAAAGTTTTGAGAGAATAGCATTTAAATGTTTATTTATGTTGTTTTTTGGTAAATTTGAGTACAACATAGCCTAAAGGCTCAGTTTATTTATTAAACATGAATTCACTGGGCCTTAATAACCTGTTAATCTAGGCTTCTTTAAAATTGACTAAAATTGTTATGAATAACACTCTATACAGCCCTAGATTAGGCCTAATATAAGTACTGGTAAGCCATTTTCCCATGTAAAATAGCATACAGCGCTAAAGAAAAAATTCATTTAATGCTTTTAGCATTATATCAATACAAAATAAATTTATGTATTCAATAAATAAAAAAGTAAACTTAAAAAGCAATTAAAACAATAATAATGTAAAATTGCCGTTTTTTCATTCATTTTCAGTGAAATACCCCTTAAACAATTACGCTCATCCAACAACGCGCCTGAAAAAGTGTTTGCGAAGCTTCCTAGTTTATTACCAACATTGCTTGTGCCCATGGCAACATAATATGTGATGATAATAGTGTACACAAATAATCATAAAAACACTAGTAAATGACGGTATTTTTCAAGGTGGCGTGTGAAAAATTACTATGTCGCCGAGAAATGCTCGTTTTAATGGAAAACGACGATATGTACAAACATAACCACTATATAACGTTATAGTGGCATTCACCCTTATTACAATCATGGTATTCAACCTCGTTGACAACCTCCATTTTTTTTTTTTTTTTTTTACATATTTAGCTCATTTATATACAAAGTGCGTGAAAAAGTACTATATGTTCGGGAAATGCTCGTTTTAATGGAAAACGACGAGATATTTCCAAACAAAACCACTATATGACGTTATAGTGGCATTCATCCTGATCACTTACATGGTATTCAACCTCGTTGGCAACCTCCTGTTTTTTAGGTAATCAACTCATTAGTATGCAAAGTGCGTGAAAAAGTACAACATTCCCGGGAAAAGCTCGTTTTAAAGGAAAACGACGACATGTCCAAGCATAATCACTATCTGACGTTATAGAGGCATTCATCCTGATTACTAACGTGGTATTGAACGTCGTTGACAACCTCCAGTTTTGTAGGTAATTAACTCACTAGTATGCAAAGTGCGTGAAATAGTACTAGTTACTACATTCCCGCTCTAGAATTAATCACCAAGATGGCTTCTAATTCGCTGCTGCGACGACCTAACCTAGAGAGTTAGACGATCCTCCGCTAGGCGGAGATCGAGAGGACCTTTGGGAAGGTCCAGCTAGCTAAATAGCTCACTGCTTGTCAACAAATATTTGAAATAACAAAAGACTACTGCACAGAAACTAGAAACCTACCCATGATTGGCCCAAAACTTGCTGACGTAGGAGCAAAAGTACGGTCCTACTTTCACACCCCCTGTCAATCAAAATCCCAGCGACGAAACGAGTTCTCTGGGATCTTCCATCTTAATATATATTTGAATACTCTGATTTATGAATTGACTGTAATTTATGTCCCATCCATTATGTTTTGTACAGGAACACTACGTTGAAATCCATTGCTTGGCGTTAGTCACGGGGCGAAATGATATCAATACTTTGTAGGGCATAACTGCTGAATGAAACGTCGCTTGGCTCTTCAAGTATATCTCAAACCTTTTAGGTGTGAAAGGCTTGGCAGGCTTTTTACAAGTTTTTGTAAGTGTGGGATCATGAATACACTCACTGGACAACCTGAAACGTACTCTCCAAATAAGAAAACAGCTATAATTCTAGATCACCATCAAGATTTAAGGTTAGACGACTACTTGAAAGCAATCGCTGACGAGGTAGGAGCTTCAAACATTATTGCTGCATCCCGTCTGAGTGGGCAACGAATTTGTGTTTATTTAAAAAATGAAGCCATGGCCAATCGCCTAACGGAAGATCAGGGAATTGAAATAGAGGGGCTGTTTATCGCAGCGCGGAAATATATTAGTTCATCAACTAAAGTTATTCTCTCCAATGTATTACCTGACATTCCCCCAGACACCCTGCTCGAAAAGTTAAGTCTAATTGGTAAAGTTACAAGTCCGATAAAACCCTTAATGATAAACAGCCATTGTGACGACCTGGAGGCTTGCCCCGGATTTTTTTTTGAGTTTCTGGATTTGATTTGGTGAGTTTTAGAGATTTTTTAGGGAAAATAAAGAAACTCCAGATATATAATAAGATCGTAAACATTACGGTATATAAGAATTGTAACTATAATAGTGATGTACACCCATGTAGTTCGACAGTACTATTTAAACTCCATGATATAAGTACAGCCAGGGTCATATGTAAATCAAGAGGCCTGGAATATACCTCTTTTACCGACATCGCGTGCTCAACTCTCTGTGCCATGATTAATGAATTAAAAGTTACAGTTTCTTTAACTATTAGTGAAATTTTGATTTCATTATATATTAAACGTTCCTGTTTAAGAATATATTGGCGGATGAATTATGGTATATGATTTAGGACGCTACTAACTTTATTAAAAGTTCCTGTAACTCATAACTCATCCTTTTTAAAAAGTTCCTACCCAACGCTGTTTATGTGTATGGTTATTCCTATATGTGGACTCACTGCATGCATAAGCTGCAGAGTCCTCAGAACTGCAACGATCGACGTAAATAAGAAACATGGCTGCTAATGTCAAAGGAAAATTCACTATTCACCAGAGGAACTATCAAGCCTAGAATAAATATAATATGGAACGTAAATAGAGCATTATATATCGATACCTAGGCCTAGGCATAGCATTAATTTAAGACTATGCCTTAGTTCTTACCTTTGCGTTAGTTTCCAATATATTTCGAATAATTCTATCTTAGCTGTCAAGTCTTTGCAAATCACCAAAGTTTGTTTTATGCTTTTGTTTTAATAAAATTGTATTTTGCTTCTAACTACCTTGTAGATATTGTCTATTTTGTTGACCAAGAGTCTTTCAAAGCCTCCTAAATAATATTAATAACATCAATTAGTCTAGGGGGATTCCATCGATCGATAATGCAGTTCACAATGTGATACAAATCACGTGCACAGAGTTGACCAAGGGATGTCGGCAAAAGTGGTATCTTCCAGACCTTTTGATTTACATATGACCCTGGCTGTACATAGTAAAACGCCAAAGTCAACCATTCAATCCAGAAAAACGGTAGTGATACACAGTAAACCGTATGACCTCTCAAAAAGGTAGTGGTACGCGTGTAACTGCGTTCCACCACAAACAAAGCACTGTCAGTACGTGCGTACTTTGATGTATTCGGAACACATGAAAACTACCAGTCATGCACGTGAAAGAAAACGTGTAATACTACTCATGAGGACTCTGCAGCTTATGCATGCAGTGAGTCCACATAGGAATAACCATACACATAAACAGCGTTGGGTAGGAACTTTTTAAAAAGGATGAGTTATGAGTTACAGGAACTTTCAGCACAAAAGTTATGAATTTCGGGGAACTTTTAATAAAGTTAGTAGCGTTCTAAATCATATACCATAATTCATCCGCAAATATATTCTTAAACAGGAACGTTTAATATTATAATGAAATCAAAATTTCACTAATAGTTAAAGAAACTGTAACTTTTAATTCATTATTTGAAAGCCAAGTACTAATAAGCCTTAAACCTTAACTCTTAGGAAAGCTTTGACTTGTCTTGCAGCACTTTGAGAGTGAATTTAACTTCTAAAATTATATGAAAAATATAGTACTTTCAACATTTCATTTTGGCGGGAACTTACCCAACACTGTACTTATAAATCGTTACACTTTATAGTTTTAGTTTATATCCTTTTTTATTTACTAATGAAATAAACTCGTATTTAGTCTACCCACTCAGTCATTGGATGAGCGAAGCGCGATTCTGAAGATGATTCTGAAGCGATTCTGAACAAACGGGTGGGGCTACAACGTTCATATTTTACATGTACATTAAGGTTATGATTATGTATTGCTTTTTGAAAGAAGAAGTTGAAAAAGTTTGCCAGAATCCATAGAATAAAGGTTTTAATATGAGTTTTTTGAGGTTTATAATAACAATTAAAAAGTAACAATAGAAACTTGACAACAATCACCTACAATAATGCATTCACAAAGCACTTGCAAAGGAAAAGTGGTCCCACGCAAACTAAAAACTTACAAAAAAGCTCATCCTTCAACGGTGCGGGACTTTAGCGTTTTTCTAGTATAACTGATTTTCAGTGAGGGACAGTAAACCAAGCGACTTAGCCAACCCTGTAGGCCGACGCATCGCGAGTGATGTGTAAATACTAGGCGCTTCGCGAACGCTTTTTAGTCGCAAGCGTTTTTTTGGACCTTTAAAGTGCTTTTAAT
>JAMZAV010007113.1:0-27623 GCA_024449915.1 Sweltsa coloradensis | reverse complement strand
GGTTTTAGAAATGTTTTTGGGTACTAGTTTTTGGATTCCCGGGCCCAAGTGTTGCCAAAAAACTAATTGTCTTTGCCCGGGAAATTTTTGATTTTAAAAAACATTAAGGGGTACAGGGGAAAAAATAACGTTTTAAAGGCCAAGAGGGTTCAAAAAAAAACCCAAAAGAATTAAATTTGTTTTTTAGTCTACCTGTTTTTGTGATGCCAAACGGATTATGCCGTGTTTTGGTTAGATCTGGGTTTCCATGTATACTGCCCCCCGGGGATCGTTGGTTTGGCCTAGACCCGCCAAAGCCAAGCTATGGGCTTCTTTTTCCCGGGGCTGGGAGTCGGTTAAGGCGGCATCCCATGGATAAATGATGATAAGTTATTTTATTTAAGACATTTTTACAAAATTATTTAAAAGGTAGTGAAAGTAAAGCTGGGTTATGCTAATTTTATTTGGTTTAGTTTAATTTATTATTAAGTCTTTTTCATTCTTTGTTACACTACATGTAACATGTCATTGGTTAGTGATTATATTTGTAATTGTATTTTGGAATTTTGTATTTGGTAATTGTAATGTAATTTCATGTGGGTATTAATTATAAAACAGCAAGTTTTGGTTTATTGTGCAAAGTGCCAAGGTGTAGCAAGCTCACTTCCCTGTACTAGTTCTTCACTGTTATGGAATGTGATCATCAGCAATTTTGTGTAAAGTGTGGCTGGCTGTGATGACATTCATTTGTGAGGTAATTAGGAAGAAGGACTTGATAAGAATAGGACGGTGGCAGTCTAGGCTGGGTGTAACATAGAAATTTTGGTCGTGGGTCTGGTTGCTTTAAAACATTTTTTAATTCCAATTTTTATAATTTCCCAATCCCGTTATTATACAATCACCCAAAATTTCCAAAAAAAAGTACATAAAAAAAAACTTCCAATCACGGAAAAAAAAACCCCAACATCACGGAAGGAGTTCCACCTCCGCTCCCAAACTACAACATCCCAAAAACCCGGTCCCGAGCCCAAGGCAACCAAAACCCTCCTTTAGGTCCCACTGCCTCGATCCCTTCACACCACGCCTCGAAGAGGTCCCAAATTTCCCCACGATTATCTAACCATCCACCTTTAAATGTTGGGGGCCATTACATTTGTGGATGGGCGGGCTTTGTCGTGACTTTTGGTGACCGGGGTTTAAAATAAAATCCCCAAAATAAAACTTTAAATTTACTACAATCCCTAAGGATGTTTGGGCCTGTTAGAGAAAAGGTCCGTTTCTATCCAACTGTTAAATTTAATAAGTTTTATTTAAATTTTTTAAATAAAATATAATTCTAATAAATTAATACAATTTTCCTTTTTAAGAGAGGGAAATTCCGGATCAGTGGGGGGTTTTGTTGGTGGTGTGAAATGTTTCACTTGGGGAAGAGGGCACAGGTGGAGGGAGTTTTTAATTTTGGAAGTAACCCCCATTAACAGATGTTACGGAAACGGTTACAATAGCAAAACTAATTTAAGAAAACAAAGGTTTATTTTTCAAATTAGTGAGGGTTATACGGAAAAGGAAGAATGTTCGATAGACCCGGAAGCAAAACTTTAAACCCAGCGAGCCCAAATTCCTGGGGAAATTTTTGGAAGTTTTGACAATCAAGTAAACGGCCAGGAATACGAATCATAAAAAATTTAATGCTTGAACGGGATTCCCGGGGAACACTGGAATTTCCGGGGGGCTTTGGGGAATTAGAGTGGAGGGAAACTTCTCAGTTTTTAAGGGGCTAAAAGTGAAATTTTCAAGGTTGGGTTCTGTTACGCGTTTCCCCAAATTTGGAAAGGAAAAGATAGAAGGAAAGGACAGGATAAAATTTGGGACCGAACGACTCAAATTAAGATGAAACTTTTTCTGGGAATTACAAACAATCATTAATGGATAAACTAAAAAAGGATGCAACCAACCTTTCAAATTGCCGGTTTGCCAAAGTCTAGGAAACCTAACATGGATAATAAGGAGGAAGGGGGACACTGTTTTTAAGGGGTTTAAATAGGGCCGATTAAAAGATGAAACCAATAAGGTTTCGGGCTCGGCACAAGGGGGAGTGCCAGAGAGGCGGGTAAACTTGAAAGGAGGGGAAAAGAGAAATCGAATCCGGGAACGGGGGAGGGACAGCACTAACAAATTTAAAACCAAAAGCACAGTTTAGGATTGAAGAATTGGGAGAACCCTGTCCCAACCAATTTGGGGTTTTTTCCCCAAATGATTTTACGGCAAGGCCTTTTGGGGTCATCTCTTTGAGAACAGCCAGCCAATTTGGGAAGGGGGAAATGCTGCAAAACAGAGGGTAGGAACCGAAGAGTCAGAAGACCCCAAAATCAACGAGCCCCCCTAAACCCTGGAAAATGATGGTAAAAGTAAACAGACAGTCACTAGTTGTTGCTAGGGACCCTATTTTAATCAACACATAAGGGCAGTTGGAGGCCCGTGTTGCCTAAGAGTAGGGGAATGAATGTGAACCCCTTTAACGGGGATATCCCATGTAAAAGTTAGGGGGGTGGAATAGCCAAAAATGGGGTGAGTTAAAGGCTCCGGGCCCACCCTCAAGGGGCCACTTACAGAATTTACGAGATGGTTCAAAATTTGTCTTCTGTAAAAGGGTTTAATGAAAAACAATAAGCAAGATGGTTCCCATTTTTGGAAAAGGGAAAGGAAGCACTTTGTATTTAAAAAAACAACTTTGGTGCGGGGAGCGGTCCCGGTTTGTGAAGTGAACCCCCGCTGATTATGGAAAATTGGTGAAAATTGCTTTTAGCCGTACTAGAAAAAATCCATCTAATTTGCCCATGCTGTTCGTTTACCCAAATTTCTTGGGGGGGGAAATTGTTGAAAGATTTTAGTTGGGTTTGAGAGCGGGTGAGAACTAGGAGCAAGTATATGATGATTGTGTTTTTTCCCCCAAAAAAATCCCACCCTAGGGAAATAAACCCGGTAAAAAGGGGTAAATAATTTTCCCCAAAGGTTTTCCGAAAGGTTTGTATTACAGTTCCCTATTTAAGGAAGGGAAATCCCCTAGAAAAAAGTAAATATCTTTAAGGGTTTGAAAAATTATTTCCTGGGCTGGGGGGTAAACTCAATTAAAAAAAGTACTCCCGCTCAACAGTCCGATAGAAAGGGGACCGATCGTTGGGCCCAAGAAAGAGGGGTTAAAACCAAAAGGTTCAATTTTCGATGGTTTTGGGCCCCTCAAGAAACAATGTTCAACCCCCACGGGACGGGGGGGGCTTGTTAAAAAACTCCGGGGGAATCGAGCATCGAACCGCAGACGAAATTATAGCAAGCAGCGTTATTGAGGAAAAGAGGCTTGGCCCGGTTGAAGTGAACAATCAACCTACATCCCGGGGGGCCCTTTTTGGTTAAAGACCAGGAGAGGAAACAATTCCATAAACTGGATTGACCCAGGGAATGAATGGGGTTTCCCCCCAGGTTTAAAATTTCCGTTCCGGGCCCGTGTAAAAATCTGTGACCCACTTCCCGATGCACCAACCGGCAACGGGTGGAACCTAATTCAATGGTTTAAAAGGTTCTTGGGCCATGCCGATTATAAGGGTTCCGCAAAAACCGCGAGGTGTTTCTGGGGCATCCTTGGGTTTGGGTTTCCGGAAAACTACAAGGCATAAGAAGAGGTTGAATTCCCGACCATGTCCCCGGGGCCCGGGCCATTCCCCGGATTGGGGAAAAACGATTCCCCATTGGACCAGTCTTTGAGCTAACAAAATGATTTGGAGAGGAGGAGTTCTTGCCTTGGAGGAAAATGTAGGCTTTCCCGGTGTAAATTGGTTGTATCGTTAGTGAAACTAAGTTGATCTACCCGTACCCCTTTCAAGTACCCCATTGCCCAGCGACCGGGAATACATGTTGTGTATGTATTAAGCGATAATTAAGGAAACAGGGAAGTGTCGGCACCGTGTCTTAGTCAAAAAGAAGGAGGATGGACCCGTCGCGTAGTTTGCATAGAACCGGATAAAAGAACTATAAGCGTTCTTTTTCCCTTGCCCATTTTTGGGCCAACTTGGCCCCAGGAGGGGAGAAATCGGCCAAACGGGAATTGGAGGTGGATTGCTAGAGGAATTGAAAGAAGATTTTCCCAAAGGGCCCTTTACTTTAGATCGGGTTTGTTTTAAAACCGGTCCCTGGCAGCGGAAATGTTTTCGATGGCCAAAATTGAGGTGGCTTAAGAGAATGGGGCCTGACCGGCGAAGGCAAGGTGAAGAACACTTGCCCGGATTCCAAATTCAGGGGTCCAAGTGCTACCTAAGCTAAACCACTAAATTGGGGTTTCATTTAAAAGGGGAAGGCCATTTAGTGGGAGAAACTGGGAAGGGGTTGCCGTCCTGCGGCGTAAAAACAACAAAAACCCCCATTCCCCTGGGGGATGAAACCTTTCATTGCGTTATGGTTTATCCGATTATTTCTATTCGCGAATTCCCGGCCGTTAAACCCCCACCCCGGTTTTCCGTTCCGCACCAATGCAAGAGGCGTTCAAAAACGAGAAATGCCGGACAGAGCCTGTTTAGTTGGGTTTCCCCGATTTAGAAAAAATACGTTGCCGGAGGAAGGGCCTAAGTGGAGAGATTCTGTACTAAAAAGTTTAAGGAAAACCCCATTGTTATTGGGTTAAAGAAAAGGGAAGTGTGGTAGAAGGGGGGAAGCCCGCGGGTTTTGGGAATTTAAAGGGGTTTAAGTTATGTAAGGGATGATTTACCATAGGATTCCGGGGTGTCCCGGGTTTTTAATTTAAACCCAGTCAAAATATCGGGGGGCATAGCTTCAAACAAAAATTTACAAAAGGGCCCAGGAAACTGTTTTCTGACCCTTGTCCTTTGTTTTCTGATGTACAGTTTATCGGGGACATTGGGAGGCCTGTAACGGGGGTTTTCATGACGAAGTTTTTGGAATCCCAAGTTTTTTGACCCTTATAAAGGGGCCTTTTTTTAAGATGAAATCTATAGAAGGCCCCAAATTTTCCCCAAGGGAAAGGAAAGGAATAAAATTAAAAATTTTTTAAAAATTGGAAGAAGTGACTGGAACTAGAGAGTAGGACAGGTGGCAGTCTAGGCTGGGTGAACATAGAAATTAGAGTAGGCTAGTGTGCTCTCAAGACAGGTTAAATCACATTTTTATAATTATACAAACTCTGTTAACTATCACTCAAATACCAGAAAGTACTTTATACAATAAACCACCAGATTCACAAACGTAACTAGACTACAGTCAATGGAAAGAGAAAGCTTCCCTACCATCCGTCTCTCCCCGAACGACCCCTACATCTACGGCAAGGCAGGTCCCAGCTCCCACGACAAACTACAAAACCCATCCCTCAGTCCCGGCTGCCGTAGTCCAGGTTGCAGCCAAAAACCACGTCCTTCGAAGAGTCCAATCCGCCCTCGAACTCATCTAACATCTACGAGCTACGAGTGGTGGAGCGGCATTACAGATGTGCGAAGAGTTATGTACCTAAACCATCCAAACACAGTTGAATTGTAGGA
This sequence comes from Sweltsa coloradensis, assembly GCA_024449915.1. NCBI lineage: Eukaryota > Metazoa > Arthropoda > Insecta > Plecoptera > Chloroperlidae > Sweltsa > Sweltsa coloradensis. Next base: position 22,104 of record JAMZAV010007113.1, on the reverse strand, counting down.
CTAGGTACATTTAAAGTTGAGTAAGGAGACAAGTAGGCTAAGTCAGATAGCACCTCATGTGCCAAGCAAATAAATAAAAAAAAAAATAGTAAATCTTAATAAATAAAAATACAATTTACGTATAGTGTACACTTTTAAGAAGTGTATCAATAGGGGGCTTTATAGAGTAAAACATGTTGCAGGCTTATGCCTAGCTGTAGAAAATAGAAGACAAATACATAAGATATTACACTAACATACATGTAACATCAGGAAAGCGTCAATATCAATAATAACTTATACTATCTGAAACATTTAACAGAATTATTTAAGATGAAGGAAGTATACCCAGTAGAATTAAGAATGTGGTGATCAAAGGTGATCACTGTTTGCAATAGCATAATTTAAAACAACAAACAAAACAATTAACATGAAAATGATAAGGAACTTGGCTTGGTTACTACTGAAACAGAATAAAAATATTCACTTATGAACATATTTTTTAACCTAAGTTTAAAATAAGGATACACTAGTGGATGCTTTAAATCTCACATGGTAGAGGCATTGTAAAGTAAGGTTACCTCCCTGGTAAATGGCTCTTGTGCATTGAACGAAGTTTGTCTATGAATTCTGAGGAAGGTTTTTTGACGCGTGTTATCGAGTGGTGTCCTTGTTTGTTTCCAGTTCATTGATGTAGTCTTGATAAATGCAAAATTTGCAGATATATAAACAAGGCATAGTTAAGATTTTTAGATTTTTAAATGATTTTTACAAGATTCTAAGCGATTAAGCATGAAGCATGTTCCTGATAGCTCTTTTCTGTAATATGAAGACAGACTGCCAGAGTGAGAGTTCCCAAGAAATTATGCCGTACCATTTTGAGTGAAACATGCCATAATATTGAGTAATTAAAGGTCCTTATGCTACGCAATTTTAGACTAATTATTGCAAAACAGCAACTTGAGAGTTATTTGCATAATGCAATGATGTGGTTTGACCATCAGATGTGTCAAGTTGTACACCCAGGTGTACATCTAGATTTGTCAAGTATACATTCTGCAAATTACTTACAACTATTGTGAGGCCGAGTGCTATTCTTAAAATAAATTCCTTTGTTTTGTTTGGGTTTAATGACAAACAAAGTTTGCATCGAACCAGTTACTTATCTCTGCTATTACTAAATTAGCCTTATTCAGCAATTCAGTTGGATCAGAATTGTAAGTAGCACATTAGAATCGTCAGCAAACAGAGTTAACAATCAGCAGCAATGTTACCTGGCATATCATTAATATAAATAAGGAAGAGAATCGGTCCAAGAATAGATCCTTGAGGGACCCCTAACTTGACTTCCCCCCATTCGGAGTAATAATTTCTCTCATTATTATTCTCATCAAATTGTTTAACGCAGGTTTTCTGTTTCCTGTTAGTTAGGTAAGATTGGAACCAATCATAAGCTATACCTCGAATGCCGTAGTGTTCTAGCTTTTTAAGTAAAATTGTGTGATTAACACTGTCGAAGGCTTTGCTCAGGTCACAGAAAATGCCTAACACATGCTCCTTCTTGTGTGAGTGTTCTGTAAATAAATTCAGTAAAATTGGTTATCGCTGAAATTGTCGATCTGTTTTTGCGAAATCCATGTTGATTGGGGGAGAGTATGCTATTTTCATTAAAAAACTCAATAACCTATTTAGCATAACTCGTTCCAAGATTTTAGAAAACGCTGGTAAGAGTGAAATAGGTCTGTAGTTATTGGGTAAATTTTTTGCTCCTTTTTTGAACAATGAATCACTTTAGAGCATTAAATTCATTTGGAAAAATCCCAGTTTCCAGCGAGCGTTGAATAATTCAACGAGGGTGTCAGCAAGATAGTTAGCATATTTCTTTAATATAAAGTTAGGGATTTCGTCTAGCCCGGATGAAGTTTTGTTACCTGCTTGTTTCAGAGGGACAGCATTTCTGGTTTTGTGACTGGATAAAGGAAAATTGAGTTGTCTACATGAGCACTAGCATTGTTTAGTAATTGATTGATTCTGTGTCATTTGAAATTTTTTTGGGCACATTTGAAGAAGCAGCAGTGAGGAAGAATGTATTAAATATATTGGCAACGGCTTCAGGATTATTTGTTACATTACCCTCATAGTCGAGTTCAACCTTGGTGGACTGTGACGAATTGTCTTCCTCCCAAGTTCCTTGTTAATTAAGTTCCAGGTGGTTTTTGCAACATTTTCTGGAGTTGTTAATTTGAGATTGGATATTATTTTTTTTAGCTGTCATAACAACTCTCTTGAATATGCGTTTATACCTTTCAACATAGTTGTGTAGCACTTCACTACCAGTCTCCTTTGCTAGTTGAATAAGAAACCGCTTGTTTTTACTTGAAACTCTTATACCATTTGTTATCCAAGACTTTTTTGGTGGCAGACATTTCTTGGTTGTTATGGGGAATGCCTTGTCGAAAAGGTTTTGGAAGGTAGAAATGAATTGTTTGAACTTTTTAGCTGTACTTTTAGCATCCCGACAGGCAGTCCAGTTTTCTTGTTGAAGGAATTTTTCAAAAACATCCAAACGATTTTTTGTTAAAAATCGTTTGGTAATTGTACGCCTAGGTTGCCTCCCTGGCCGAGAAATTTGTAAAGTATTATAGTCAATAGCAATACATTGCGCTAGATGATCCGAGAGACCCGACTCAAAAACTTTAGTTGAAAAATTTGTTGGCTGAATGTTTGTACCGATATTGTCTAGACAGGATTGGTAATTTAAGTTTAATCTGCTCAAGCGAGTAGGTTCCTCAATGGAAAGACACACTCCGTAACTTTTTAAAAGAGTTTCCAGTGACACCTTATCCCTACAATTACCCATCATATTGATATTAAAGTCACCACATATGGTTAAAACATGTTTGCCATTTGTTGCAATGACCAGTAAACTTTCTAAACAACTAAAAAATAATTCTAATGTTCTTCTTAAGACACTAGGGGGTCTGTAAATACATACAATTAGCATATTTATTTCAGCGATTTCTACTGCACAGCATTCAAAAACGTTTTCTACACTCAGGTTGTTAATGTCATGTCTGTTTACAAAAGCTAGGCCTAAGTCACTTTTTATAAAAATACAGCTACCCCCATAGCACCTGTTACTTCCTACCTCTTCCCTGCAAAGGAAGAGGCAAGCACATAGTTGTTAATAGTTACATGAGATATTTCAGATGTAGAACGCCAGTGTTCGGAGAAACAGAACACGTCAATTTCAAGATCTTTGTCCGTCACTTCCAGTAATTTTCTTTTGTACAATGACAGGGATTGGATGTTTTGGTGGTATACGTTAAATTCACGTTTTGACTCTTCGCACCTCCTGTCCTAGTAGGTGCGGCCAGCGATAGGTGAGTATTTCTTTGTAGGAATCGAATCCGCTTGGAAGCTGTAACGACTCTCGGCAGACCCCCCGTTCGACACTGCAGACACGTTCAGTTTTCCTTTAGGTATAGTACCGGTATATAGAGTAGGACTAGGAGCACTCGCTGATGACATATTTGCTTTTCCTTTATGGATAGTAGGCCTACCTCTGGGCCCAGGAACAGACAAAGGATGGCTTGATGCTGCAGGCGAAGACGGTGGCATTCTGTGCGACGTACCTGTGGTCCTTTCAAATTCAGTTGGACGAGGTAGGCCTAGGCCTATAGGTTTACTGGACGGTGTCGGAGTAGGAGATGTGAGACTAGGCTTAGATGTGTGATCGATGGGATTGTGTTGTATAGAGGACACGGTGGATATCTGAGGTAGCGTGGCCGTGACATCAACTACTGAGGGTTCTGCGGTAGAATTCGCGTCTTGTAGTCCTTCGGAGTAGGAGATGTGAGACTAGGCTTAGATGTGTGATCGATGGGATTGTGTTGTTTAGAGGACACGGTGGATATCTGAGGTAGCGTGGCCGTGACATTAACTAGGGGAGACCGGGGCTAGTTGGCCACGTTTTTACAGTTGGAATTTTAGCAAGGAATCTAATTAAAGAAATGATTGATATCTTTCTGTTATCATTTCTTCAATCTTTGCTGCACTTAAAAAAAAAATACTTCAATTTTTTAGTTACTTAGAATATTACTTACAATAAACAACAAAAATAACTTGGAATGTGAATTGGCCAATCTGCCCCGTGTCAGGGGTTGGTTGGCCCAGTACATGGGGCTGGTTGGCCCAGTACATAAGAATAGTTATTTTTGTTGTTTATTGTATATTTTAAAATGTTGAAGGATTTTTTTTGAAGTGCAACGCAGATTGAAGAAATGATTACAGAAAGAAAGAAATCATTCATTTCATTAGATTCCTTCCTAAAATTCTAAATGTAATAACGTGGCCAAAACCAGCCCCGGTCTCCCTCGGTCTGTATCCAAAATTCCACTTAACCTGCAAAGTGAATGGGTGGGCCAACCAGCCCCATCACGCATTTATACATATTGTTTGCGTTTGTATTAGATCCTACAGTTTAATTATGTTTTCAATACTAAATATACAATCCCTAATGGATATTGTACAATTAAATTATTATTTTAGTATAAATTATTGAAAACGGAGTGGTTTATAATGAAATACGTAGCTTGGTTAAAAGTTACAAACCAGCTGTCAAAAATTCATTTTGCTCTCAGACACAGTGCTGTAAAACTAGGGTCTTGAAATTTTCACAGCCATCTCAAGTAGTGAACACGCATGTTCAATTCAAATTTTGGCGGCAACGGCCTTTTAGATATCGAGATCTGTCTGGTGAGCCAACCAACACTTGGGCCAACCAGCCCCGGTCTCCCCTACTGAGGGTTCTGCGGTAGAATTCACGTCTTGTAGGCCAGAAGTCCTGAGGGAATTTTTTGTTCCAGTTCAGAGAGCCTGGCAACAGACCAGACTTTGCCGTCAATCAAAAGCTTGTTAAAGTTTAGGAAAGCTCGGTGACCTTGGTTTCTAGCGGCTATTAGATGTTTTTTCAGGAACTCCCTTTCATTTTTAACTCTATCGGAGAAGTCTTCGGAGACTGCGAGACCAGTTCCTCGCAAATCTTTGGACCCTTTAGTATATTCTGTTTGTCTTTGAAGTTATTGAGTTTAAGAACAATGGGCCGCTTTGTATTAGGCCTAGCAAGGCCTACCCGATGCACCCTTTCGACGTCACGAGCCTCAAGTCGATAGCCTAAGTACTCATGAAGATTTTTACACACTATTGACTCACAGTCTTCCCAGGATTCACGAGCACATTCAGGAACTCCATACATTATTATATTGTTCCTTCGGGACTGGTTCTCGAGGTAGTCCAGTTTGTTCTCAAGAAAGCCTACTCTTTTCGTGAGATCGCTGTTAGCGGCCTCAAGAATTTTGTGGTCTTTCTTGAGAACTGCAGTGTAGTTCTCGAGAAACTCCAGCCTGGCCTCGATGGTAGATTTAATGGCTTCTAGATTCTTGTTAGTAGAGGATAAGTCGTTGGAGATAATTTTGACTGCTGTGTTTGTTTCCTTGACAAAGGCTAGCCATTTCCTTCAAATCGACATCCATTTCTTCGCCGTTTAAATCGATGTATGGACTAAACCTGTGGGGATGCGGACACGTGGTGTGCCTGTATAGAAGTGAGGTTAAGGATCATCTCAACATTAAAAAAAAAAACTGGATGCCATTTCGGTGCCGAAGTGTCGATTTGTGTTTGCTGGGTAAGCATGCATTTAGACACCGGTTTTGCAGTAACCACAGTCTCTTTCAAATTCTATGAACAATATCTCAAGCACCTTGTATTTCAACCATCGAATTTAACTTTACAAACGTATGCCAAACATAGCATCACACCTAAAGGAGTGGTGATGGTAAAATGTAAGGTTAAAGGTGGACAGGTTCATTCTTTACCATTACAAGTCATTGCAAATGGTGGTCCTCCTATTCTAGGCAGAGATTGGTTACTAACCTTGTTTGGGGAAAATTGGATTACCGGATTGTTGAATGTGCAACAACATGAAGGCGAGCCTCCACAGGCTGTTACAGTACATTTCAGTGAAGTAGAGCATAACGCAACAGCCAGCAGTGGAAGCATTAATTGCAACATTTCCTAAAGTATTTCAGGAAGGGTTGGGAACATTTACTTAAGCTAAAGGTAGCTTGCTATACTCAAATATTATAAAGCTAGGCATCTACCGTATTCATTAAGACCCAAGGTGGAAGCGTAGTTATAGAGAGATTAACTAATCTAGGTATTATTACACCAGTGGATTATAGCGAGTGGGGTACTCCTATAGTTCCAGTACCAAAAGAAGATGGCAGTGTTCGCATAGGCCTATGTGGTGATTTTAAACTAACACTCAATCCCGTGTTAGAGACTGATAGATATCCTGTTCCAAGGATCGATGATTTGTTTGCACGCTACAAGGCGGTCAGCAGTTTATTAAATTAGACTTGACTTTGGCCTACCAACAAATTGAATTAAGAGTGATCAATAGACAGCCATGGCCCATTTTACGGTCACTCGCAAGGGTAGGTTTACCATGGCAGTTCGCACAATAATTACTCAAGCAGATTGTAAAAAAATGGATGTTAACCAATATTAGAACTGAGTTTTCCACATTCTATTTTTTCAATTTTTTGTTTTGAAACTTGCATAGCAAAGCACAAATATCACTCAATTCTAAGTATTTACATCAAGTTTGAAGAGCTCTGGAAAAATTTTAAAATTTTATACGGGAATTCTACAATGGGGGCGACATTGATTGGATGAGCGAAGCGAAGACTTCAATTTCACTGACCCCCAAAAAATTTAGCTCGGGTTTTTTTTTTTTTTTTTTTTTTTTTTTTTTTTTCTGTCTGTTTGTTAACTCTCTACCAGGCAAACGGCATATCCGATCTTGATGAAAATTTGAGGGGACCTTCGAAATCTCTGAACTTAGAGGTGTATTGTTTTTGGGTACAATCGAAGAAATATTTCTCATGAATATCGTACTTTTTGTTACATTTATTTGTGTTTTATAACCTAATGTCTTTTTGAATTTTGCCGGTATATATTCCACCGCCACCTTGATGTATATTCTTTGTTTGTAACTTCCCATTTCCGTTGTATCCCCCCTCTCTTTCCTGTTTCTGTGAGCACACTTGACGTGCAGAAAACGTTGTAACATTTTCATACAATAAACCACAATTAATCTATATAAATGTGCAATTCTTTACTTTGCCTAACAGGTTATGGGCACAGACACGCAAACTAACGTAAGATATCATGTTCTACAATCGTTTTATCTTCGTAAATTGTGATAGTTTGATTGTGAATTCATAAGTGAGGTTAGTTTTCGTAGCGAAATCGACCGTAAACATGTCGTTTCCAGCAGTTTCTTCGCATGTACCTACCATCGAGAAACTAGAGGGTCAAATAAATTACTCAACATGGAAATTTGCTATGAAAATGAGCCTAATGCTCGAGAGCCTATGGAATCTCGTGGATGGCAGTGAACCTATAACGGACAAGAACAAGGATAGGGACGCACGGGCACTAGCCAAAATATGCCTGACTGTCCAATCCACTTGTTATGTTCATGTCCAAACTGCGACTTCATCCAAGATGGCATGGGATAGCCTACAATCTGCTTATGAAGGGTCAAGTATGAGTCACGTTTTTGACCTGACTAGACGGTTATTTAACAGTCGTCAGTCCCAATTTTCGGCAATGGAAGAATTTGTGAACAGTGTCATCACAATTCATCGAAAATTAATTGATATGGGTGAGACCATCGAGGACAAATATCTTTCATTTGTGCTCATGAACGGTGTTGACGAGTCCTATGAAACGCTCATCATGATGTTGACACGGGACAAAAAGAAGACTCCGCCTTCCGAAGAAGTCAAGATCGCTCTTCTTGAAGAAAGTTCCCGCAGAGTACTAAAGGGTCACGATGAAAATTCGACTGCATTGATGTCTCATGGTGCTACTACTAAGAAAAAACCTTGGAGGAAAAATGTGAATAGTGGGCCTAGGCCTAATCCTACAGGTACTGTTAATAAAGTAGTATGTTACGAATGCAATGAAGAAGGGACATAAACGTCCTGATTGTCCTAATAGAAAGAAAAATCAAACATCTAATTCTAAGACTAATGATAATAGTAAATGGAATAAAAATAATTCCGGTAGTGATAGCAATATTGGTGGTGCTTCAAAAAATAAGCCTACTACTATGCTATCAGATTCAGCATTTCTGACCTCCGTGTCAAAAGAATCTTGGGTATTAGATTCGGGAGCAACATGTCACATGTCTCCAAATAAAGAATGGATGACTGATTTTAACTTTCGCAATCAGGATATTACTGTTGCCGATAACAGTAAAATATCGTCAAATGGCGTTGGCGACATACTCACGAACTTTAAGTGTTCCGATTCCGAGGAAATAGTTCCTAAGATTGTTAAAAATGTTATTCATGTACCTAACTTGGCAACAAATCTTTTATCTGTTTCAAAAATAACTGAAAAAGGATATGTTGTGACATTTGATAAACATGGGTGTAAGGTGTATGATGAACATCTCATATCGTTAGATGTTGCACCTGAACTCACTGGAACTCTCAAAGGAGGTATCTATACATTAGATCAAAGTGAACACAATACAGAGCAAGTGAGGGCTTTGGCAGTAAGTAAGCCTATTTCTGATCATGAATTATGGCATCGGCGATTAGGCCACTTAAATCGTAAGGGATTAAACTCACTCAAGCAAGGCCTTGTAAAAGGGATAATGTTTGATAATGAATGTTTAGATCCATGTACAGTATGTTTAGAAGGTAAGCAGACTGTGACCAAGTTCCCAAAGTCTGGGGGGAAAAGAGCAAAAGATTTGCTTGAACTAATTCATGGTGACATAATGGGTCCCATGGAAGAACCCTCTTGGTCCGGCTCTAGATATTGTCTAATATTTGTAGACGACTACAGTCGTAAAACTTTCGGTTATATGCTAAAGGAAAAAGTGAAGCTTTCTCCAAATTTGTAGAGTTTAAAGCAATGACCGAGAAGCATACAGGTAAGTCTATAAAGGTGATTCGTACCGATAACGGTGGGGAATTTACCAGTAATGAGTTTGAAAATTACTTAAAAAATAATGGTATTGTCCATCAAAAAACTATCCCTCATACTCCCCAACAAAATGGAGTAGTGGAACGCACAAATCGTACTCTTATGGAGCGTGTTAGATGCATGCTATTTGATTCAGGTTTAGAAAAGAAGTTTTGGGCTGAGGCCATGAACACTTCTATTTACATAAAGAATAGATGTCCAACTGCGGCAATAAAGCATGCTGTTCCTGAGGAGTTTGGACTGGTGAAAAAATAGATGTGTCGCACCTTCGAATTTTTGGTAGTAAAGCGCAAGTTCATATTCCGGATGAAAAGCGTAGAAAACTCGACAAAAAATCGGTTGAATGCATCCTTGTAGGGTATGGCGAAACTACTAAGGGTTATCGTCTGGTACGCGCAGACAATCCTAAAACCTTGATTTTTGCTCGTGATATTGTAATCATAGAGTCAGCTGCAGGAAATGTAATATCAAAATCAGACAGTAAGCATAACTCTGAAGTTGAACCTGTTACCAACATACAGATCCAACAGCAGGGTGCAATCCCATCGACTGATGATGATAATGCAAATGACTTGGAAAGATTATCTTACAATGATAATTCTAGTGATGTTTCAAATGATAGTCATGAGGAAAATAGTGATGTCGAGGAATTTAGAGGTTTTGATTTGGAACCTGTGCAGCCAATTTTATTCGGACATAGATACCCGACTAGACATAGAAAACCTTTAAAGGACGAAAACTTTGAATATGCAGGTTTTTCTTTCTTAATTCAAAATGATAACCATAATCTTGTTGTAATAAACAAACAAGATCCTCAATGTGTAAATGATGCTCTAGAGCGTACTGATAAAGATCTATGGAAACAAGCTATGAATGAGGAAATGCATGCTTTAACCAATAATGAAACCTGGGAATTAGTTGACCGTCCAACTAATAAAAATGTTGTCAAATGTAAATGGGTTTTTAAAAGAAAGGTTAGCACAGATGGCTCTGTACGCCATAAGGCAAGGCTTGTTGCCAGGGGCTTTTTCTCAGAAATATGGTGAAGATTTCTTGGATACCTTTGCACCTGTAATTCGATTAACATCGATACGTATTTTGTTCGGACTAGCTGCAAAATTAGATCTTGAAATGGATCATGTAGATATCACCACAGCTTTTTTGAATGGTGAGTTGAATGAGGAAATCTATATGGAACAGCCAGAAGAATTCCTTAAGCTAGGCTATGAAAATAAAGTGTGTAAGCTAAAGAAGGCTATATATGGCCTTAAACAGGCGGCACGTTCATGGAATGCTAAAATTAATCTTTTCTTGTTGAAACTTAATTTTGTCAAATCAAAATATGATCCATGTGTGTATGTTAGGAAGCAGGATTCCAATCTCATTGTAATAGGCCTTCATGTTGATGATTTTTTCATTTTCTCTAATAACAAGTCAGAAACTGAGGAACTCAAAAAACAAATCAGCCACAGCTTCAAAATGAAGGACCTAGGAGAATTGCAGGAATGTTTGGGGATGAAGGTGATCAGAGATAGAAAATCTGGTACAATCAAACTAAATCAATCAAAGTATGCAGAAGAAGTTCTTGCTAGATTTGGTATGGAGGGTTGTAAGGCTGTAGGATCCCCAATGGAGGCAAACTTAAAACTTGAGAAAGAAGTTGACGGTAAAAAGAATGGTGAATACCAACAAATAATTGGTGCGTTAATGTATCTTTCTGTGTGCACAAGACCTGACATAAGTTTTTCAATTAGTTATTTAAGTCAATTTAATAACTGTCATGGAACGAAGCATTTTCAAGCAGTGAAGCGTGTTCTAAGATACTTAAAGGGAACACTAGATTATTGTTTATGTTTTACTAAAGGAGAAGGTAAACTTGTTGCATATGCAGATGCAGGTCGTGGAAACTGTGTAATTGACGGCCACTCATATTCTGGTTGTATTTTAACATACAATGATGGACCAGTAAGCTGGTTAGCTAAGAAACAAAAATCTGTAGCACTTAGTTCAACCGAAGCTGAATATATTGCAATTTGTGAAGCATGTAAAGATATTGCTTTCATAAAAGGATTAATATCAGAATTGCAAAAGGATTTAGGGACGTAACAATTTTTAATGATAACCAGAGTGCTGGTAAACTTGTTCAAAACCCTGTTTTTCATAATAGAACTAAACATGTTGCAGTCAAATATCATTATGTTAGAGAGTTGGCTGAACAGGGTGAAGTAATTGTAAAGTACATGGCAGGGGAAAAAATGCCAGCAGACATACTTACAAAAGCTCTGTCAAAAGATAAGACACTCAGTTGCGTTAAAGGAATAGGTCTAAATGCCTAAACTTGTGTTGTCACTTAAATGTTTAAAAGTCATTAGATTAAGTGAGGGTGTTACATTTATTTGTGTTTTATAACCTAATGTCTTTTTGAATTTTGCCGGTATATATTCCACCGCCACCTTGATGTATATTCTTTGTTTGTAACTTCCCATTTCCGTTGTATCCCCCCTCTCTTTCCTGTTTCTGTGAGCACACTTGACGTGCAGAAAACGTTGTAACATTTTTCATACAATAAACCACAATTAATCTATATAAATGTGCAATTCTTTACTTTGCCTAACACTTTTACGATTTTTTTTCGATTTTTAGTGTGATATTTTCGTGACATTTGGGCCGATTCTGACCAAACGGGTGGAGTAACATAGTTCATATTTTACATGAACATTAAGGTTATGGTGATGTAGTACCTTTTGAAGGAAAAAGTTGAAAAGTTAGCCGGAATTCATAGAAATAAAGCTTTTAATATAAGTTTTTTGATTTGTATGCGATATTTTCGTGCCATTTGGGCCAATTCTGACCAAACGGGTGGGGCTACAACGTTCATATTTTACATGGACATTAAGGTTATGGTGATAAAGTACCTTTTGAAAGAAAAAGTTGACAAAGTTACCCAGAATCCATAGAAATAAAGCTTTTAATATAAGTTTTTAACGGTAAATAATAACAAATTGACAAGTAACAATAGAAACTTGACAACAATCACCTACAATGCGTGGGAAGCAAAACAAAGCAACAAAGCACTCGCAAAAGTAAAGATATCCCACGCAGACTAAAAACTTTAAAAAAAGCTCATCCATCAACGCGGCGGGACTTGAGCGTTTTCCTAGTATTTTTATACAGAACAACAAACAAAAAACAGAATTTCTTTATGTAATACCCACTGCTTTTTACCGTATCAAAACACAAAGTCGACGCAACGAGGAATTTCAGCTGCCAGTGAGGACAACTAGCGCCGAGACTAGGGTGAGCGCTCTCATGCTAGGCTGTGCATCGCCGCTGACGCACGTTTCGACGGTCGGGATTTCCCCTCGCGCGCCTGCCTTCCCGCAGAGAGCAGGCAACGAGATTGAGCCGGCGTATTCAGTAGCTTGCGATACGTATGTTTACAAGTGCAAACAATGGTTTCCAGTTGTGTTACAATAACAAACTCGCCGAATGTCCTTGCATCGTCCTTTATTCTGCATCGTGACACAAAATAATACTACGGATAAATTATGGGAGAACTTAGAATAAAAAGAAATACATGAAAACTGTAAAAGCGAAACAATTTGGCTTAATTTCTTACTTCACTGTACGTAGAAAAGGATTTATGTTTTCCATTTTATAACTTATTTGTACGTTATGTTGCTGGGAAAATGTGTTGTGAACATGGTTGCATTGTTTCGAGTACAGATTGCTAAGATAAATGACAAAACAAGACTATTGGGGTATTAAAGTAATAATTGTTAATGTATTCTCCGAGGGCTGTATAGAGGACTTAATCCCAACACTTGTAAAAAAATCTCATTAAAAGTGGTCAGGATTGCTAGTGGATGGATTCGAATCCGTGACCTAGCGAGTCAGAATCTCGCGCGTTACACTCGTAATATAATAATATGTAGATTATTACATTTTATGTCAATCCGAAGCCAGTGAAATTCGATCTTAGATCTGTAATTTATAACAGAGTGTAAATATAGAGACATAAATAAATACGCGTTAACGCCAGGGATAATCAGATCAATTTCTCACACTAAGTGAGAGTGAGTGTAATGGGTTTAATCTTATCTAAACATTCCCAGACCAATTATCGAGGTCATTTGTCTTGGACACGTGTGAGACTAAGAATCTTGAGCTTCACCAAACAATATCTTCAGAGGAACCCCCGTGCATCTCTATGACGTTGATCGTCGTAATTAATATATGACCAATAACCATACGTCTCCAAAAATATATATCGGAGCAGAAACCTTTACAAACGGTCAAGACCAAAGATGTCTGTCAGTCAGACAGTCTGTCAAAAACTACATTCAACACCCTAGAAGTTAGAAATTATTGTTATTTATATGGTTATTACTACCATGTGATTTTAAAATAATAGCGCGAAAAAAAGCTGTCCTATACGTAAAACTTTGTATTTCTGTAGAATATAAATTATTTACTTAGGACAGTTTAAAACTACGGTGCTGATGTTAATGCATAGGTTATGATTTCGTACACCCGCGCCAACATTTAGAACCGGTGAGCCTTCGGTATCATTGCAATTGGAATGTAATTTTTGTACAGTGCAATAAGACGAACATACTTATTTGTACTGACTAAAGATTTTGACGTAGTTCAATTAGAAACTGTTCCAGCCTCGATTGTAATAGTTTCTCCCCATAGCGCGCGTGTTAATTTTGCCTCTCTTGCCTGGAGTCTGGCAGCGAGCGAGCGGCGCGTGAGGGGGGTAGAGAGTGGGGGATGCTTCAAGCCTTGCGTGCTACTACTGCCGGCCGGGCCCCTCCAGAGGTAATATTACTAAATCCTCCTAGCTCTCATGCGGACTCCTTCTTAGTGGCTAGCGGCAAGCGATGGAGTGGGGGAAATCGTTCCGTGTCTGGCTGGAGAACACGTGCATGGCATCGGATGTCACAAGTGCTACGTCTGCGACAAACTCGCCTTTCATTTCTATGCAGATGCTGCCTCGAGAATAGTTTGGTTATTTCAACAAAATAATACATATTCTGTTTTATATTATAATTCGACTCGTGTTTGAATAAGAACTGAAAAGTAGTAACAATGGTTTCAGGGGTCCCGGGTTTTCTAAATTCCGAGGGGTGCTGAAATATTTAATTGACATTTCGAAGGAAATTATTCTTTTTAATTGTCATGAATTGGATACATTTTATTCAGCAGCGGATCTGGTCCCTATTCGGGGGGGGGGGGGGGGGGATGTTTTCTCAAGATTTCCATATATTTAAAAAATCGAAAACTACCTATCCACGTATTCTGGGAGGTAGTGCGATTTTTCAAAATCAGGGTCTGTTTGAAAGTTTCAGCAGTGTCTCTAATCGACAAAGGCGAGAAAATTTCCGAATTTAGTACCTTCGAAAGCCTAAAAACGCGTTTAAAAATTGAAATTTGCACAATAGGTGATGTAAATTGGTCGCGCAAACAAAATCTAACGGGGCGGGGGGGGGGGGGGGGGGGTTGACAATCGCCCCACCTCCCTCCTGTATCCGTTACTGATGTTATTTGTAGCCTCTTTACAATTGAGTGTGGACATTGACACTGATGTTGGTTTATTTATTGATATATATATATATTTGGATGAGCGTAGCGAGCGAAGCGAAGATTCCATTTCACTACACTGGAGAAAAAATCCGGAATGTTTTTTTTTCTATTTCTTTTTTCATTTGTATTTTTGGCTGTTTGTTAACACGATTCCGGCTAAACCGATATTCCAATTGCGATGAAATTTTGTGGAGGCCTTTGAAATCTCTGACCTTAGAACTGCCACGTTAATGAGCGCAATCGAAAAATTATTTCTTATAAAAATCGCAATTTTACGATTTTTTTCGATTTTTAAAACATTTCTTTGACTTATAACACCTACATGCTTTATCCGATTGTGATGATTTTTTCACAGAACCTTAATTTTATGAATTAATATATTCGTGTGAAATTTGAGCGCAATCTAAAAATATTTTTTTATAAAAATCACAATTTTACGTTTTTTTTTCGATTTTTGAAATTTTTTCGACTTGTTACACCGACATGCTTTATCCGATTGTGATGATTTTTTCACATTACCTTAATTTTATAAATAAATATATTCATGTGAAATTTGAGCGCAATCAAATAATTATTTCTCATGATAATAGCAATTTTTTAGATTTATTTTTATTTTTAAACTTTCTTCGACTTACAACACCTACATGCTTTATCCGATTGTAATAGTTTTTTCACAGAACCATAATTTTATGAATTTATATATTCGTGTCGAAACGAATAATTATTTCTTATGAAAATTGCAATTTTACGCTTTTTTCGGTTTAAACAATTACGCTCATCCAACAACGCGCCTGAAAAAGCCTTTGCGAAGCTTCCTGTATATACTATTTACTATCGTAATATCTCAGACGTAAAGCTGTTCTGTAAACACTGACGTGCCGATTAGTACTATTAAATAATCACGAAAGAGGAAGAGCAGTTGCACCAGCTTTATATCTTGTCACATAGTCAAGGTCACGATGCGTTGGCGCGGGGCGAGGGGGATGCTAACGCGGGAATGCAGGCGCTCAGATAATTGTTACAAGAGTAGGAAAGGCCAGCCTATGCAGTACAGTACACTCCTCTAAAAAAAACGCGCAGATTTGTACAAAAATGGCTTTGATGTTGGAAAATTTTTCTCGGGGGCAAGTCTTCCGAAATCCCTTTTTCCCCTTTGGATTTACAAGTGCACTGTATAGTCCAAATAATTCATTACAATATTAACCTCACCTGCTCTAAAAGTTTCATTCTTATATTACTATATTATTGTTTTTAAATATTTGAAAAAACCTTTTTTCTTAGGCAGTCGTAACTGACGGGCTGACTTTCCGTCCGTCGTCGCACATGCCAAGCAAATCAGGCCCACCCTTGGGTTATTTTTTACGACATCACAGTGCACCGACGCGGACGGTGTGACAATGGCCATAACACTAGGAAGCTTCGCAAACGCTTTTTCATGCGCGTTGTTGGACGAGCGTAATTGGTGCAGCCATGTGTTATGCAGATTTTCAGTTGTTCTGTGAAAAAATCATTGCTAAGTCGAAGACATTTAAAAAAAACCCAAAAAAAATCGTAATTTAAAAAAATGGAAAAAATGGTAAAATTGCGATTTTCATGAAAAATAATTTTTCAATTGCGCTAAAAAAAAAAACGTGGCAGTTTTAGTTCAGAGATTTTGAAGGCCTCCAGAAAATTTCATTTTAAATTGGAGTATCAGTTTAGCAGGAATCGTGTTAACAAACACACAAAAATACAAACAGAAACAAAAAAAAAAACGAAAAAATCTTAAAATTGCGATTTTCATGAGAAATATTGTTTCGATTGTGCTCAAAAACGTGGCAGTTCTAAGTTCAGAGATTTCAAAGTTCTCCAGAAAATGTCATCGCAATTGGAGTATTGGTTTAGCCGGAATCGTGTTAACAAACACACAAAAATACAAACAGAAACAAAAAAGAAAAACGAAAAAAATCGTAAAATTGCAATTTTCATGAGAAATAATTTTTCGTTCCATTTTTCGAACCGTGCAGTTCTAAGTTTAGAGATTTCAAACGTCTCGAGAAAATTTCATCTCAATTGGAGTATCTGTTTACCCGGAATCGTTTTAACAATCACACAAAAATACAAAAAAAAAACAGTCCGTTTTTTTTTCTCCAGTGTAGTAGAATGGAATCTTCGCTTCGCTCGCTACGCTCATCCAATAACATAATATAACGCACACACGCACGGTTCATTGCATTTTGTTATAATTCTATGATCGTTGGTAGCCGTTGGTATGCTAATGCACATTGCTAATGATACCGTTTTACCGATTTCCGATTCAACCGGTAACACGGGCTATATCGGTTAACTGGTTTAAACCGACAATCGGTATACCTACCGTGCATGCCTGCAGTCAGATCTGGACGCGCTTGCAGAATGGTGCAGAACATGGAAGCTTAATCTTAATGTATCTAGTCTATCAATCCTTGAAGTACAAAGTGACCATCGACGGACGCGTCGGGTATGGGTATGAGGCAGCTGCTAAGGGTTGTCGCGTGAAGTCGTAAAATAGACCATCCTAGAAGCTGAGGGTCTTCTACCTGCTGTATTCTCTTCCTGTCCTATTGTTTTATTTATTTATTGATATTTTTTTGTCTAATCTATCTACCAATTCTACAGTCTGCTAACGCACATTTTGAGGCGGCCCGACTTTGGCGGACCGAAACGGGCGTTTGCCCACACCGGGGGCGGCCGACTCGGCGACGTTCGCGACAGGAATTTATCTGGGATTTTGATAAAAAAATACGTCCGCCCCCTCGCGCCCCGGGTTCCACCCCTTTTGACGAGGTTTTTCGAGTCGTGTCGAAAAAAACGAAAACACGGCGCCGCGCTTCGGACGACGCCGCGCAGCGAGAACGTGCGCCACCTACTCGGCACGACCACCAGCGTGTGCGCAAAGAACGACGCAACAAACCCGCCATTTGACTTTTTCGGCCATCTCTCTTCGTTTGGCCGTGGCGACGTGGTACATTTCGATTTCGTGTTTTTTTCAAAACTTTTTCAAGTTCGACGACAATTTCTGGGCGGGAATTTTTTTTTTCATTTTTCTGTCTCTACGTCACCTCTCGAGGTGGGCATTTTTCTTTCGTGTAAATGGAAAAAGCTCGAAAAATATGTCGCGTGTTCAAAGGCTGGGCCAAATTCAAAATTAACAGTTCCGATATATTTTCAAAATTTTGGGTAAACTCGAGGACTTTGTTCCTTGGTGATTTTGAAAGCTTAAAGAAGGGCGCACAAGAGGGTGGAAAAAATTGTCCCGGAATTTTCGTCCAAGGGCATAAAAAAAATAACAAACTCTGTCGTTTCTTTGTTGCTACTTTGAAATGGTCAAAAGTCGAATTTCGACGGTTCCATAAAAAACTTTTCGAGTTCTCACACCTTTGGGAGGGATGTATTTATAAGAGAGACAAAAGTTTCCCAGCAAACACACGACTGTGTCAAACGTATGTTAAATGTACGTTAAACACACTAGTACTGTGTAATTCGTGTGTAGTGTGTATATATGTATTTTGGAA
Source organism: Sweltsa coloradensis (assembly GCA_024449915.1). Taxonomy (NCBI): domain Eukaryota; kingdom Metazoa; phylum Arthropoda; class Insecta; order Plecoptera; family Chloroperlidae; genus Sweltsa; species Sweltsa coloradensis. The sequence goes on along the minus strand of JAMZAV010007113.1, from coordinate 3,934 downwards.
CATATGGGAATTGTACGGGCAACGTGCGTTCAGGCACTGCACTGCTTATGCGTTGCTTGACAGCACATATCCCACACAGACATCGTACGTACTCAATGTAAACGTAAACTGTACGTAAAACGCACGTATCGAGTGGGATGTGTGTGGTGTGTGGGTAATTCATTTGAGTACGTGTGTTGCACGTATGGGCAACGTACGTATTTCTGCACCACTGCTAGCGTGAATTTCATACTCAAATCAATCATCATATATTGACCATGCAACCATTTTCATATTAGCACAATACCACTGACAAAATGTATTTATATACAGGATATATGTATCTATTTAGGATTCCAACCAAATTACTACTGATAAATGCCTTCTGCCGTTCTGTATAATTCAATTTATTATATATCTACATCAAACTTTACTGTTAGCAATATAATTGTTATATTTCCTTCTAAACTTATGATACAACGTTTTTGATTTATGGAGAATTATAACTTTAAATCATATTCGAGACCGAATAGGGGCCTATTAGGTTTGACGAAACACGAGAGCGCCTCGTCCAACTACAGGCTAGTTTAACTCTTCTCAGTCATCAGTTCACCGTGGCCGAACGGTCTAGTGACTGGCTTTCAGATTCCAGGTTGAAGGAGCGACACATGGCCGAGGTTCGAATACACACGATGAAGTAAAATTTATCTAATAATGCATATTTCCAAATTGAATAAACTGACATAGTTATCTTATGAAATGCCGCTTAAATTGATGTGAGTACTGTACTTCATAAGTCAATAAAATCATTTTTAATATTTTTAGTAATTGTTTATTGGCATCAGCTCACTTATACTTTTCCCGATTCTGTACTAGATGGAGCCATGAATTTATTCCCTGCAGACCAAGCGAGGTGCTGGCTAAATATTTAATGTTTTACGTGTGTTTTTCGTGTGTTTCCCGTGTGGGCGGAATATTACTGAGTGCCGTAAACGTGTGTTTTCCGTGCGGTTAAGGTGCATCCCTGGTATGTTGTAAACCATTAAAAAAACGTGTGTTATACATACGGGCGGAAGTGACACATTCTTACGGGCAATGTACGGGGGGAAAACGTACATAAAACGTACGTGCGCGTACGTTCTTGAACGTACGTTTTATGTACGGGCGGGATTACTTGTGTTTGCTGGGTTGGGTACCGGGAATCGAACCCGTCGTAACGGTACAATGTTGAATGCAGTGCGGGACGTGTGTTTTGATGTCTACTTCCACCTTGAGGGGGCCAAAATTCATAGTAAATATTTTTTTACGAAAATCTAAAGGGCAGACAACGCTGCACGGGACCATCCCCTACCAGTGTGTTATAACACACTTGGTACTTTGTTACTTTGTGGAGGGGTTTTGCCTCATATAAAATGAGCATGTGTACACATTTATTTATAAAAGTGAAAACATGTTTACATGGATCGCAAATAAAAAACGGGTACAATCGGGGCAAAAAAAAATTATGTTGTACTATAAAAATCGTTCAAGAGTCGGGCAATACGAATAGACAAGTTTCAAATCTTCATTTTTACCCCCAGTGGGCGAAAAATAATTAAACGTTTATTTTCACACATTATCTGGCATCGATTTCGGGCAAAAATAACCACTTTGACGAGTGTACCTCGTAGTAGCATTTTTTGGGGGAAAACCAAAAATATTGCCCGGCAAGCACGGTACCTTAACCTTCATTTTGATAACAAATACTTTGTGGTTTGTGACATTCGCACGTGTTTTTTTCCTTCCGACCGATAATCACTGTGTAGTTGTTTAAAGAATGTAATATTATTTTCTTTTACTGCAAGCGTTTTTGGAATGTCAAGAAACTGGCCCTATTTCGACTTTTATGTCCCTACCATGCAGGCGCGTCGGAACGTTTTGAAAGTTGGGGGGGGGGCAAATCCGTTAGTAGATTTTGTGGGGTACAGCCGGGGTCTGGGGCGAAGCCCAGTCGCCGGAGGCCCTTTTCGCCGAAGGCGAAAAAATTTTCATTATACTACAGTTATTTCGTCATGTTTTAACTGCACTCGGACTCTGTAAACGATGTTTTTACATCAACTATCTGCGATCTAAAAACTAAAAAAAAATAACGTGAAGTGGCCTATTTTAATAAATTACAACCTCATTTTTTATGTAATGCCGAAGCATACAGGTAGACATATTTTTGTTTTATCCTCTTCTTTAAAAAAAAAAAAACTAACTAAAGGTACGTACGTTTCATATTTAAAATTACTTTCTATTATCTATTATCTTTAACACCCATTAAACACGAAACACTACACACACACTTACACTTACACTTTAGGCTACTTTACTTTACTTTACACTTCACACTACACTACTTACACTCTAAGAGGAATAATCTTCCCACTTGCCACTTCGCTATAATCAGAGTCACTACACCACTCCAAAGATGACAGAAACGCATAACGATGCGACACGAGCGAACCAAATCCCAACTTGCGTCTGCCAATAACTCTAGCAAATCATTCAAAGGGATGTTTATTAGACTTGAGTGACCGGTACAGTGGGTACACAATACAAGACGGGTGGGCTGGTTTTATAAAGATAGTCGGATGGACGGTTCAGGCATGGGGGGGGGGGGTACGTCAGCTGTTATTGTTGGGTTGTTTCTTCCTGGAAATGAATTGTTGACAGGATCATCCAAAGTTGCCTTCACAAAAAGTAGAGTAGAAATCTTGATTTTTCAACTCTAAAATCTGCCCCCCTATGCCCCCATGGCATGAAAGTTAGGGGGGGGGCAATGCCCCCCTTGCCCCCCCCTGTTCCGACGCCACTGCTACCATGTTGCTCTCATTAATTAATATCGATATCAAAATTTTATAAATAAAAATACTTCGACTCATGTTTCGAAAGTCCTTAGCGCCAAAACGGCAGTTGAACATGATTTGTAAAACCAAAGCCGATAAAAAAACATCATTTTTCGTATGCCTACAAATGAAAAACGTCATTTAACCTCATAGTAGCAATTTTTTGGGGAAAACCAAAAATATTGCCAGGCAAGCACGGTACCTTTACCTACATTATCATAACAAACACTTTGTGATTTGTCAAATTCGAACGTATTTTTTTCTTCCGGACGATAATCAATGTGCAATTGTTTAAATAATGTAATAATATTTTCATTTACTGCACGCTTTTTTTGAATGTCCTGAAACGGGCCCTATTTTTACTTTAAGGTCCCTACCATGTTGTAAAATTAATTAACTTGAAGTTAAACTTTATAACAAAAAATACTTTCACTCATGTTTCGAAAATCCTTAGCGCCGAAACGGCACTTGAACTTGGTTTGTAAAACCAAGGCCAATAAAAAAACGTAATTTTTCGTATGCATACAATGAAAAGCGTCATTAAACGGATATGCCTTCAACGATTCGATTACCTTTGAAGGCATATTAAATACGTCAAAAAATCTGCGATTACGCCTAACAACATCTCAACCCTTCGTTTTCAGATCCTAGAAGAAAAAAAATAATTGTGAATATTTTCTTCAGTGTATTTTTGGCCGCAAATTTATACTGATCATAACATAAACTATTTTGTGCATTCGTTAGCTTGCAGCAGAACAGAGAAACGCGTACATTTAAAGGAAATCTATTTTTATGTAATAATATGCCAGGCTGAGTGTGCATTCCAGTCGTCTATTCTGCACTATTTCCTTATCGCCTCGTAGACGGCGCGCGGGCATTTCAACTCGCATTGTTGTGAAATTGATGTGTATGGTTAATAAAATTGTATGTGCTGTCAATTGGAGTACATCATTCACGTGGGACGTTTTGCGTTCATATATAAATAACATTTTAGTAGTAATTTGTCTTCAACTTTAAGTTTAGTAAAACGCAGTGTGTTTGGCGGGAGGAGTTGCTCTTTCAGGCATAAGTGCATCGATGTAAAG
>JAMZAV010007112.1:0-35149 GCA_024449915.1 Sweltsa coloradensis | reverse complement strand
CAGTATAGTTTTACAGGCACTTTCAAAGATAGCTACCTTAAGTATCTGGAACGAGCACATGAGGTTCATCCGGAATCATTGCCTGCATGTCAATTCACCGCAGTAGTTTGGTGCGGAAAATAGAGTCACCAACTGCCTCTTTGCAAAGAATTCGTAGCCATCTTCAACAACCTGCAGAAAAAGAAGGCACCATTTGTTGTTATGTATGTTGTTGCATTTTTTTGTGTCATCATTTAGTTGAGTAAAGGCAGCGTTTCCAACATTGATCTTGGGCACCACAAAATCAGCACCAGCCTGCCAAGCTCGAGGGCCGCCCTCTAGTAAAGGCCGCACCCTTATTTTGACCACTCAGATTTTAAAGATTTGGATATAAATACTATTGATAAATGGCTTCACATAATGGCCGCACCCCCTTTTTGAACTTGACAATTTCAAATATACCCGAGGCCTATACTCGCATAAATACAGTATCTTCCATCATTTTTGTAGCGACATCAGAAAATAATAGGCAAGTTCTGTACACATTGGCCTACAGAAGAATTAACCAAATCATTGCTCATATTTGGCAACTCTAAATATGTCAAGTCAAGTCATGAAATTTGTCATTAAATTTAGTAAAATGCTGTTTTGTGATTAGTGGTTCTTACACTAACAGTAAGTTTATGTTGTATGCAATTTACGTCATTACAGTCTGATATCGCCATCGTGAGGTACCACGTCAAACGCAAATGTCAAACTCTATCAGTGACACTTACTTTGTTTCCTAAGCGATCAGAGACCCTTTAGCCATATTGTGATTCTTAATATTGTCTACAGTCTTTACTCAAGGTCGGTGCACATAACTTCCTAAGGTTTAAGGTTTATGGTTTAACGAAGTTAAAACATGCCTAATGCGTTCTCGCGTTCACATGATTTCACAAGGTTTAAGGTTTAGGGTCTAAGGTTTAACAAGATAAAAATATTTCAACTTCTTAGCTCTTAAACACTAAACACTAAACCCAGCCAATGAGAAGCGAGCTCTCATAAATCCGGCCAATGGTAGTGCGCGTACTAGAAACGTTATAGAAAAACATTTCTTAGACCATAAACCATAAACCTAAAACCTTCGGAAAGTATGTGCACCGAGCTTCACCTAAATATTCATGCAATTTTGGCATCATGACGACAGTTACCTTAGTAAATTTAATAAGAAGCATTGCAGCTTAGCAACTTCAGATTGTAAACAGAAGAAACCAAGGATGGAAGCTTTTGTTTCTGGAGAATCTGTTTTGAGTGGAGTCTATCCACTGCTTGCTTCATGGATCAAGAGAAATTACTAATGGCGTTTTCCATTGGCCGCACTCAGGTCGCACTAGTGCGCCCTAGAGCCTAGACCGCACTGGATTGCCACTTGTCTTTTCATTTGTTCAGTTTTGTAATGTTATTCAAGTGGAGGCTGACAACAATGACACCTCTGCACTCGCCGAGTGCATGCCAATGGAAAACGCCATATATAACTATTATGTCGGTATTATTTTATTATCACATGATATAATTTAGTGAAGAATAAAATGTCTATTGATTAACGTTTACAATGCTAGGTTCATTAAACAAAGATAAATAAATTCCAATTATTCAATACGTAATTTAATTTGACATCGAAGAATCTTATGGCCTAACAACACTTATAAGTTGGGTCAAAAAAGAGAACTAAGGCGGTGCTCTGTACTGACAGGCATTATCTCACAATGGTGGCTATTGCATACTTCCTATAGGGAAGCCCCTCGGCGCCGCTCGGTCTTTCACCAGCTAAGCTGCGATTACATTGAATTAACACCAGTCAATTAACGTACGCTGCGAGTTGAGCCGAGTGTAATCTTATGGAATATACATTCAATTAACGTTTGATACGCCAAGCGAAGTGATCACTAAAGTTCACTCAATTTCAACTTTTTGTTAATTGATGCATGGGCAGAACAATGTTCATGGTGTCCACTGCCTGAAACATTATTCTACCGCTTTGCAAAAATATAATTTCTTGAATTTAATTGTATTGTTGCCGCTAATAAACATTAAACATAACCTAATTTGCTTCGGTAGCATATCGTTTTTATTTTTCATCTAGTTTGTCATACCTAGGGCCTTTTATTTAATTATGGACAACGGTCTTCTTATTATAGTCCGACTTCCATGTTACACCATTAGTACCAATTGTGCATTTTTATATAGAGGTCCAGATTTTTTTATGCGTGTACTTCAACCCCAAATAGTCATTTTTAGACCGGGACCCCATTCGTCTCGCCACTAATTTAGCTATCGCGGCCATCTTTAAAGATGGCGCCAAAGTGTAATAAGACTCCATCATTTCGAAGGAATCTTGGCATGTGGAACCTTTTTTTCCATTAAATCGACCATGGGGAACTCAAATATGGCATCATAATTAGAATCTTGTGAATTTCGAGGCAGTAAATTGCAAATTTTTCAAATTTAAGATAATTTTGTTACGAAATTTCACTAGTTTCTACGATAGCCGAGTTGACTGGTAGAACATGCATAGAGACCACATTTTTTTATGCGTGTACTAGACACCCCAATAGTCAGTTTTAGACCGGGACCCCATTCGACTCTTAATCCATTTACTTATGGCGTCCATCTTTAAAGAAGGCGTCTATAGTGTAAATAAGGCTACCACATTTTGACGGAATCTTGGCATGTGGCACCATTTTTAGTATTAAATCGACCATCATAAACTCAAATATGGCAGTAGAATTAGTAAAACTTGGATTTTGATGCTGTAAATTCAAATTTTACACATTTTAAGGCATTTTTGTTAAAAATATTACTATAGATCCTACAATAGCCGAATTGACTGTAATAACATGTAAAGAGATGAAATTTTTTTTATGCGTGTACTTCAACCCCAAATAGTCACTATTAGACCGGGACCCCATTTGTCTCGCCACTAATTTAGCTATGGCGGCCATCTTTAATAATGGCGCCAAAGTGTAATAAGACTACCTCATTTCGAAGCAATCTTGGCATGTGGCACCACTTTTCCCATTAAATCGACCATGGGGAACTCAAATATGGCATCAGAATTAGAATTTCGTAAATTTCGAGGCCGTAAATTGCAAATTTTACACATTTTAAGGCATTTTTTTTTCTAAATTTCACTGATTTCTACGACAGCCGAGTTGACTGTAATAACATGTATAGAGACCACATTTTTTTTAATGCGTGTACTAGACACCCCAATAGTCAGTTCTAGGCCGGGAGCCTATTCGACTCTCAATCCATTTACCTATGGCGGCCATCTTTAAAGATGGAACAGTGATATTTTCTAACAAAATTGCCTAAAAATGTGTAAAACTTGCAATTTTCGGCCTCAAAATCCACGGAATAATAACTTTACTGTCATATTTGACTTCTCAATGGTCGATTTAATTGGAAAAAGTGGTGCCACATGCAAAACTTCTGTCAAAATGTGGAAGTCTTATTACACTATAGACGCCATCTTTAAAGATGGACGCCATAAGTAAATGGATTAAGAGTCGAATGGGGTCCCGGTCTAAAACTGACTATTGGGGTGTCTAGTACACGCATAAAAAAATGTGGTCTCTATGCATGTTCTTTCAGTCAACTCGGCTGTCGTAGAAACCAGTGAAATTTCGTAACAAAATTGGCTTAAAATTTGTAAAATTTGCAATTTACTGCCTCGAAATTCACAAAATTCTCATTCTGATGCAATATTTGAGTTCCTCATGGTCGATTTAATGAAAAAAGTGGTTGCACATGCCAAGATTCCTTCGAAATGTGGAAGTCATATTACACTTTGGCGCCATCTTTAAAGATGGCCGCCATAGCTAAATTAATGGCGAGACGAATAGGGTCCCGGTCTAAAACTGACTATTGGGGTGTCTAGTATACGCATAATTTTTTTTTGATCTCTATGCATGCTATTACAGTCAACTCGGCTGTCGTAGAAAACAGTGAAATTTAGTATCAAAATTGGCTTAAAAGTTGTAAAATTTGCAATTTACTGCCTCGAAATTCACAAAATTCTAATTCTGATGCCATATTCGAGTTCCCTATGGTCAATTTAATGGAAAAAGTGGTTCCACATGCCAAGATTCCTTCGAAATAAGGTAGTCTTATTTCATTTTGGCGCCATCTTTAAAGATGGCCGCCATAGCTTAATTAGAGGCGAGACGAATGGGGTCCCGGTCTAAAAATGACTATTTGGGGTTGAAGTACACGCATAAAAAAATTTGGACCTCTATAAAAAGTGCACAATTGATTCACATCCACGCCAGACTATTACTCTTGTGCAGACTAGGGCTGTGAACGGGTACCAACCCTTTGATAATAACCCGAGTAATGAAAGGAGCCGTCGGGTACTCTTTTCATTGTTTTTTGGCTTAAAATTCCGCCCATTTATACTGCTGCTACCGGTCAGTCTTTCACTTGTCAGCAGAGGTAGTAGGTGATTCGTTATTAATAATTAGTACTAGAGTTTCATTGGTGTTAAGCTCGAATGAGTGACGTTACCGACAGTAATAACATTTAGATTTTTTTCACTTGCTTTGGCCTTCTGGCTTTGGATTTGAAAATTAAAATTTCGTAATTTCGGGTACCCGGGGAGGCATTTTCACTAATTTGCACAACTCTAGTGCAGACCAACGAATGTTTGTATGACAAGGGGAGATCCGATTAAAAGGACTCTATAAAGAAGGAGAATGTTTGGATGAGCATCGCGAGCTTGTGCATGTGTTTTCGTAGATATGTCTCGCCCAACATCTTCTCTTTCTAGGCCTAGTGGCCCCACATCTTCTTTCTAAATACTTAATAGTCCAATAAGAGTTCAACTAAAAGGAGTAATGCGTGATCAACTTCGTCCATCACGGTTGACTAGGGCTAGTCCTACCTACTTTTGGGAATGACATAGCCTAGAACTTTGTACGGGCGCGAGGAATTCCCGTGGAAACACCGACTGCTTTATGATTGGTAGAATCCTAATTGCAGAAAGTGGATGTAAACAGCTACCAAATTTGTGGAATTTGCATGCGTTAAATGACGGGCGCTAATTGGATGTAAACACACCTCTAGTGTTAAAACAATAGTCCGTTGTTGTAATTTTCTTTACAAATTGTTATCATAATGCCATTAATCATTAAAAATGTATACATAGACTTGCAAATGTTATAGCTTGTTATACAAATTATTGTTTATAAGTATTTATTTATTGAACTAGAAACAATAAAAAAAAACACAGGTTTTGACGTATTGCCCTGTTTTTCCCGCCATTATTATGTGTAAAACTTTTAGCTCTCTTTTATGACTGAAAATATTTAATAAATAATGAAAATATAGTATTTATTTAATCAGAAATGGGCCCTGAATATAGCAAGATTAATGAAAAATTGCTGCTAGTCTTCCCAATTGGTAGAGGTAATGAGAAATGGTGATATAAAAACCTAAATTTCGTTTCTAAAAACCCAAATTTCGCGTTTAAAAAAAACATCACCGTTACTAAAAAATAAAATTGTACGCACCGTTATTTTGGCGGACTATTTTCGCGGATTCCTTGATACGAGCCGCTATTTTGGAGGTCTATTTCCGTGAAGCCCGCGATGTCACGGTACCGCCCACCGCGCACGATATTCGGTCTGGACCGGCACCTCCACCATTGCCTCACATTTTGCACATTAAAAGGTTCAATTTCGTGATTTAATTCGCGTTTTGACCAGTTTGATACAATTTCGTTCGTTATTTCGCGCTATACGCGTTTTCAAAATGTGTTTTTTCCATCTCTAAATGACGTGATTCGTCAACAATATTACATCTTAGGCAATAAAAAGGACATTAAATAAAAAAATTGTGAGTTATGTTATCACGATTTTTCACTACCTCTACCTAATGGGAGAATTACCCACACTTCTTGACTCATATTTGGTAACTCTGAATGAATTATAAATCATCAATAGATTTGTATCAGTAAAGTTCTGAAATCATTGGCAATAAATAGTAGGTATGCTCTTTTGAATAAAAGTGGCTGTTACATTAGGCCTAAGAAAGAATCTTCCAGTATGAATTTGAGGAAATCCACTGCAACAATTGCCTAATATTTGGTAACTCTGAATAATTATAAATCATCAATAAAATTGTATCAGTATAGTTGTGAAATCATTGGCAATGGTAGGTATGCTTTTTTTAATATAAGTGGTTGCTACCCCTACTTAGGTTAATAAATGCAAGTAATATCAGTAAGAATTCGTGAAAATTAACTGCAACAATTGCCTCATATTTGGTAACTCTGAATAATTATAAATCATCAATTAGATTGTATCAGTATAGTTGTGAAATCATTGGCAATGGTAGGTATGCTCTTTTGAATATAAGTGGTTCAGTGGCGTATGCAGGAATTTATTTCGGGAGGGGCTTGGAAGAACGACTCAATAATAGTGCCGCAGGAATTTTGTTGAAAATACGTATTTTTAAAGCGGTGTTCACTGTTCATGTGTTTTAGAAGAAGTTAGTTGTTTGCTGAACGAAAAACAAGAAAAATTAAATTAATAGATGAATTTAATTTTTGCGTAAACCTAGATGATTTGCAGAAGAATATAATATTTAATCTAGGATCTTTTTTTTTTTTGGGGGGGGGGGGGAAGCAAGCCCCCTGGGCACCACCCTGGATATGCCACTGAAGTGGTTATTACAGTACGCCTACTTACACTAATAAATGAAAGTACGTTTCAGCAAGAATTTGTGAAAATTAACTGCAACAATTGCCTCATATTTGGTAACTCTGAATAATTATAAATCATCAATAGAATTGTATCAGTATAGTAGTTGTGAAATCATTGGCAATAGTAGGTACACTCTTTTGAATATCAAGTGGTTGTTAAAGTAGGCCTATTTACACCAATGCAAATGTTTCATTAAGAATTTGTGAAAATTAACTGCAACAATTGCCTCATATTTGGTAACTCTGAATAATTATAAATCATCAATAGATTTCTCAGTTAAGTTGTGAAATCATTGGCAATGAGCATCAACATAATATTATAGTGGTACGTATTTTAGACCAGTCGAGATTAAATAATTGTTGATAATTAGTAAATTACTATTTCTTGTACTGTTGTTAGGTTACCCGTCAATAAAACCAGTGGAAAATGACTGATTAGTGATTAGTCGTCGAAATGTTGTTGTAGGCCTAAACCTTGTTAATTATTTATTAAAGTGCAGAGTCTAGTCCAATAAAATAATTACAACTAAAGTAATATAATTTATAGCTCCTGCTAAAAAAATTTCAACAAAAATAATCAAAAAAACCCTTAAAAATATAAAACATGGTGTTGTTTATTTTAGCATTTCTGCATTGCAAAACAGTAACACTGAAAACATTGATATAATTATATGTAATCACTATTTTAATCTCACATAAACCAACTAGAGATCGTTGCAATCGGTTAATTGACATGTCAAGATCTTATAATGTCTGGGGCCGGGGTAGAATTGGCCCAGAGCATGGCTCTGCTAATCGTACAAGGCAATTCAAGAGAATAAGTAGGCCTACACCTCGCAAACATCAGCTACAAAGAAGGGAAGTATATAACTCTCCGAAATAAGAGGCGTGATGCTCTAGCACAGTGGTTCTCAACCGGTGGGTCGCGACCCCCCAGTGGGTCGCGATGGAAGTAAGGGTTTTGGTTTATTTGTTCTGCCTGGAGTCAACAGAGAGATGTCTGGTTTGCCGTTCGTCCGGTCGATGTTATTTTTTTTTAAATTTAATTTTTTGTCTTTCTTTTTTCTGTCATTGGACAGTAGGAACACAGTTTGCAATTATTTCATTTCTAAAGGAAACTAAGTTCAGGACTTCGTAGGTTTGTATTTGAGTTTCCGATAATGCGATGTCTCTCTTTCAAAGATTCACCCTTTCCCTTTCTTCTTCAAAAAACAAAAATGTTGGTGTCCTCCCTTCTTTGCAGACCTTGTTTGTAGATTGTTATCTTAAAGCTGTCATCCTATGTCACATTTGTCGATTGTTAGTCATGGGGCAGTTCTAGTGAATAACCCCCTCCCCCACCACTAACCATTTAAAAGCCCAAGTTTTACTTGGTACGTACAAACATCACAGTAGTCATTCTGAAACAGCAGGGGAATTCAGTTGGTGTTTTACCGCGTGTGACAACAACCGTGAACATATTGAGTAAATTCGGGTTTACCTCGCAAAAGCGTAAAGACAGTGAATCGGTGACGGAATTAGAAACAAAAAAAAGTAAAACAATTAAAAATGTTAAAAAGAGGAAATACGATGCATCATAGGCCTATATTAAATTCGGATTTACAATTTCAAGTGACGGTCAGCTGCCTTTGTGTGTTGTTTGTGGTAAAACACTCAGCAATGAGTCTATGATCGACATACTCGTTGATGAGTGTCAGCCTCAAGCTCACCACTAACCACATCAACAAATTTGTAAGTCAATATCTTCAATATTATTTGTATCATTAATCTTTATTATCGTTATTGCTATTATAATTATATATATTAAATTATTATTGATTTGGCTTCTGCCTTTGTTATAAGTGGTGGTAGTGGGTAATTATTTAAAACTGTACCAACAGATATCAGTAAATAAGCCCTAATGCCAGTTGTTTGTAAATTGTCAACGTTGGCGTCCGTGCTCTCGCTTGACCTTGACGCCCGCCAGCTTATCTGGTTCCACCTATAGTATTGCTGATCCGTATTTGACATCATCATGTACCAAAATGTGGTAAATTAATCCGACACGGCCAGTGTATCACACAATGAAGGGTTTAGTTTCTGCTAGTTTCCAAACGTTCCTACCAGGACAGACCTAAGGACATAAAATTTCCAGCTAAAAACACAGTGTTTTGACAGTATTTATTCAAACAGGATATCGCCACAAGCTTTCTGATGTCTTCAATTGAAGATATGTACTAGGATCAACCAAACGTTTTGTCTCAAGTACAGGAGTCGAGTGACCAATTTAATATAATGTTTCAGGCATTTTAGGAGAATAAACTAACACGAGGTCACCTTGAAATGAAACTATAGTTATCTTTTAAACAAAAAATTCGTAATGTTATCTTATCTTTGGCCCTTGAAACAATCAGGTTTTTGTTTTTTAGTATAATATCTGTTGTAATTGTTTACTTTATTGTTATTCTGATAAAAAAAACACTGTTAAGGCTACGTATAATTATTTTAATCTAGATAGTCTCTACAAGATTTATTTACAACCGAACAAGTAATGACAAACATAAATCAACCAATAATAAAGACAAAAAAAGACATCCAAAGACAGCAAACGGACTGCGATTGTATTGTTTTGATTACATTTGCCACCACTATGAGGTCCACTATGGCGGAAGAGGTTTTGGTGGTGATAACGATATATCAATTCGGATAAGACATTCCATTTTGATAATCGATTAATGAAAGAAAAGTATCGATTGTAATCCCTAATTATATGTGCTATGACGGACGGCCCTAGTGGATACATGATAGATAAATTCTTTGCGACACGAAACTCGTTTGATTGCCTTATTGGCCTTTGCGAGATCCGATTGGAGCTAAGCCATGACATCCAAATGCTAGCATTAAAATTATAGTAGGAATGTTCAGTCCAAATATTGACGTGGATGTAAGAAATGGATAGAAAAACACGTAAAAACATAATTTACTGCCAATTAAAAACCAATTTTAAAGTAAATATTTAAAATTCTATTAAGACACAAAGTTGTATAGTATTTTATTTTCTTGCGCAAAACAGCTTGATGACGGCAAGAGTTGGGTCTAGAGCTTTGTTGACCAATGCGCAAAGCATTGTAATGTTTTTGGAGTCAATGAATTAAAGCAATAAACTAACGCCTTCTAGATTACACAGTATAATTACTGTTTGGCATTACTTGTTGGCCAATTGTTAACAATAGCTAATCGCGACGTTAAATGGCTTGTTTTCCTCGCACTATCATTGGTGCAACTTTCAGCTTGCTTCATCATGAAATCTAATCTAAATTTTAAAAAATATGAATTAATATATTCAGAATGAAGTCCTTAAATTAGTAGTTGATAATAGTTTTTTTCTAAATACTGCATTTCTCCGTTTGCCCTTATATGCATCAACGACTTTTGTTAATGGTTTTCTTGTGTTCTGAGATATAATTACGCTGCAGATCACTCGCCACCAAGCTTCATCTTTGTGCACACCGCACCAACTTCGATAAATTGTATGTTGTTCGCAAAAAATCATTGGCATTTACTCACAGGTACTAGAGCCTGCTAGCATCTTCTCTAGGTTTTGAAATCTAAAAAAACTAAATAATCTTTTACTATGGAAACGATCCAAACACCCAAAAGCGGGGGGCATGTGTGAGTTTGCATAACTTACACATCAAATCAAAACAAATCACACCCAGCACTCCTAGTACTATGCAGGACAATATAAATGAAGCATATACTATACACAAAATAGTAAACTGGATATACAGTTAATCTATGGTAGACCCTTACCCTCCAAAACACAAAGGTAGTTTGTAGGACTAGTGTAGTTACATGATATTTCATAACAAACATATTTTGTATTATTACTACAAATCAGAAATTAAAAAAAGTCGGGCCCCACACGGAATCGAACACGGATTCTCCCGCATTCCAGACAAGCGTCCTTAAACCACTAGACATTCAGGACGGAGGTACCTTTTCACCTCTTAATTGTCAGTTGCATTATACATCTGGTGGTGTTTTCCGATTAAACCAAATCGAGAAAACATATTTGCCTAGACATTAAACTAAAATACTGTTTGCAAAATGTACTCTCCGCTTAGGTGAGTTGGAATAAAAATCGCGTTTTCAACTAAAGAAAAATTACTGAACTCGAATTAAATTTCTGTCTGACAGTTCTACTCCATATCGATCTGTCAAAGCATTTTCTGACCAGTTTCCCCAAGTGCGCAGGAATGGCAGTAGGACAATAGATAAATACAAAGATAACAAAATTCCCCCATAATAACATTTCGCTCGCTTGGGCAAACTCAAAGTCATCTCTAGATCACCCGCATTTTTTTTTTGCGCAAGTGGCGAAGGGTATAATAGCTTTTACAACGAAATTGGAGAAATATTGTGATGTATTTATACCGAAAGTTAATGATTTTTAAGTGCAAAAGACAATAAAATCATATCTGCAAATTGAATTCACTGAAAACTCTAGTGATATTGTTATCACAGAAGTATGCACACAAATGGTGAAATTAGCGCTAGATAATGGGCAGCGCTTGTCCAAAGCATTTGTAATTGCAATCTGAGAAATATTAATTTCATGTCGTATGAATCATAGACTAGGAAAACGCTTACGTCCAGATTTTTCGCTTTGTATGTGGGGATGAGCGTTAATATGGAGCATTGAGCTGCCATGTTGTTATGCGAATTTTATGTCATGTTCTGGGGCAAAATCATTACTAAGTGTTGAATTTTTTTTCAAATTAATTAAACTTAAATTAAAAAATTAACTAATTTGGATTTTAATTTTTTTTTAATGAAATCGCAATTGATAAAAAAACAAAATCGTAAAAATTGCAGAGTTTTTATAAGAAATAATTCTCGATTGTGGCGCCACAAAGTTACTACACTATATCACAGACAATTAATTGAGTGAAATAAGGTTCCTGCACAGAAAAAAAATCAGTACAATCGGAATAAGAATGTAGGTGTTCAACTAAGTCAAGAATGTTTAAACCCCGAAAAAAACCTGTAAAATTTCGATTTTTATGATAATATTTTTCAATGCGCTCCATCACAAAAAGTATTTTTAATTCATAAAATGAAGGTTGTGTTGCCAAAAATAATTAAACTCGGATAAAGCATGTACGGTGTTATAAGTCGAAGAAATGGTTTTTAACAAAGGAAATGAAAAAATCGTAAAATTGCGATTTTCATGAGAAACAATTGCCGATTGCGCTAAAAACGTGGCAGTTCAAGTGCAGAGATTTCGAAGGCCCCCATAAAATTTCAATCGCAAATCGGAGTATCGCGTTTAGCCGGAATAGTGTGGAAACACAGACAAAAATACCAAAAAAAAAAAAGAAAGAAAACAAAAAAAAAAACCCATTCCGGATTTTTTTCCCAATGATAGTGAAATGAATCTTCGCTTCGCTCGCTACGCTCATCCAAAAAATTAACGTTATTAAAAATTTGCAATTTTAACTGAACACACACTGCATCAATATTGGTAAGTACGCCTCCTAACGCTGTATTAAAGTAAAGTATTGCTTTTATAAGATCTAATATTTTACCAAAATTGGCTAGCTTTTATTTACCGAAATATGTATATTTTTGTCCATTTTTAACACGGAAAATTAGGAATTTAAACAACGAACTTCATAGTTTTATTTACCATTTAATCTTGCCCTTAGCACTGAGGGCCCCCACATGCGCCCTGTCTTACTAACACTACAGGCCTCGAAGTCGACACGGTGCCTTTCCAGAATATGGCAAATATATACTTACATAAATCGAATATTGAATTGAATATTTGAAATGATTTACACAAAACAAAAACACAGTAGGCTAAAAGGGGACTTTTAGAATATTACTTCAAGAAGGATGCGAAAAATAAGCCTTAAAATATGGCCTACTACAACTGTGCGATCATATGACATCTTACCAAACCCAAAACCAAGAGGTGGAAATTTGAACTTGAAACAATTTAAGGCACTAGTAAAAATAGAGTCCACCGCGCGATTGTTCCTGCGTGTTGCTGTGTACAGGCCTCAAACAACGGTTATGGTCTTTGCCAGTCCTACCATGCGCCATGTACACGGTGTTGTCCACAAAAACTGATTTATACATTCAAGTTTCACAGTAATCGGATACCGGTTACTATAATCATTGGCATGACAAACGAATACGTGAGATAGCTATAGATAACATTGGTGGATTTCTATTCAGAACTCCACTTCCAAAAAGCAAGACCCTAGCACTACATAGCGGCAGTCCACGGAACTTGATTGCTAGATATGAACACTGGGAAGGTGGCAGTTGTGTGGGAACAGTCAGCTGCAGTCAACCTAGTACAAAACAGAGGATGCAGGTAGCGACAAAATGGTGATAACGAAATTTGCCGAATTTTTTTTAATAATACCCACTAGTTTATGCCGAAAATGTACAATTGTCACGACGAATTATATCATTTAGAGATGGAAAAAAAGACAAAAAACAAATGTTGAGAGAAGTCGAAATTTCGCCGAAACCGTTGTAGCCCGTATATCGACAAAACTTAAGCAAAACGCAATTGTATCAAAACTGGTCAAAACACGAATTAACTGCAAAATCAACATTTTAGTGCTCAAAATGGTGGGTTTGGAGGGGGAGGTGCCGGTCCCAGGGATTTTTGTGAATTTGTGGAGGTGCCGGTCTTAGGACCGAACATTAGCGCGCAGTGGGCGGTACATTCGTTTCGGGACGTCACGGGCTCCACGGTAATAGACCGCCATAATAAACGGACGCGTATCACGGACTCCGCGGAATAGCATCCACCAAATAATGGTGCTCGTTACAAAATACTTTGATTTGCGTTGGGAAATCGAGTTCTGAAAGATTTTGGGTCACACACAATGATAATCGATTCGAACTCATTGGAATTGATGTCATCCCTATTACTTAAAGGGCTCCTTTTCAAAATTTGATTTAATTTTTTTCTTTTTTTTTTTAGCATGTTTTGACCATTTAAAATGAAATGCGGTAAAATGCGAAATTTGGGTTTTTATTATTCACACACCAATACTCATAAGTAATGTACTATACGTACACTAGCATGATGCAACCAGATTAAAATTTAAATCTATCCTTGCTTGCTTGACTTTGAGATCCCCACAACAATGGCTCGACGGAGGCGCCGAAAATAGCAATAGGTTTGATACAGCAGCACTCATGTCGTCCATATTTGTAGACCTACTACATAATATAATATTCAACATTTTTGGGTTTCAAGTGATTTTACACAAGCACTTGTACTCTTGAGCACTACAGTTTAATTTGTTTTTTAAAAATTAAAGTTTTGCCGTATATATACGTCATGCTAAACGGCACCCGTACTGTGCATGCCGTAAATATAGCACCGCAACATTTCCCACTTGTGTGTCTGGCATGCCGTATATATATTTATTATCACCGCAAGCAGAGGTCTTCATTCTAGTGATTTTTTCCGTTATTTTGGTGGTAGATGATCGGTTTTTCGAGGTTTCCCCAACGGGAATAGAGCCTATTGTTTATCTTTTGCGTGGGGTGTCGCGTAAGGGTTGTTTATATATTCAAAACATATGGGGTTAATTTTCAATTAGAATAGTTTGGAGGGTGAACTAAATGTTTAATTAAATTTAATGATGATAAAAAAAACATAATTGAGATATTGCAAAAATGGAAAAAAGAAATGATAGTTTAAACTCAATTAAATAAGGGCATTTCCCTTAAAATTAAACAGGGGAAGAACAACCTAAAAAATTAAATTTACACGTTAAGGGTTAATACATGAAACTTATTATTTTTAAATTTAAAGTAGCCCTTTTGATATTGCCCTACAGATGTTATTCCCTGTCATAATTTACAAAATATTCTAATTACACAAGCCGACCCGTTTTTTTAAAAACTTTTTTGGGTTAGCATAAAACCGTTAAAAGGTATAATGCGCCACTCTAGTCTAGGCGAAATTGGAAAAAATCCAATGCTGATCAAACCACCCAAAGTGTAAAGGGAGGAAAGGGGGTTCTATGTGCTGTCGTCGTCGTCAAGGAAGGGGAGGTCCCCGACGACGAACGCCAAGGGTCACCTTAGTTTGCAAGTAGGTGGGGCTTAAAAAGTTTAAAAGTGATGGTAAAATAACAAAAAATTTAAATTTTTTATCACTTTTGGAGCCTACACAAAAAAGGCTAACAAATTAGGCCAAAACTTTTCTATAGAGGCTCAAATCCCTAGAGAATGCGCTAGTGTCGCGGGGGGTTTTCCCCCCCCTGGCCCCCGAGTGAGGAACCCTTTGTAAACCCCATATGATCCTACACAAGCACAGGAAATATATAAGGTTTTGGGGGGAAAAGAATAGGTATCATGGGACATTAATTTAAAACTAGTATTTATTTTTTAAAAGTATTTCTAGTATTTATATAGATTTAAAAACAGCATTTATAATTAAAATACCTTGGAATAGTTGTTTAGCGCCTGGAACGTAGCATTTATATAAACCGCAAAATTTTTTTGGCGTAGTATTATTCCAGAGTACAACGTTACAGAGTCCAACATTCTTTGAAATAATATCAATATAATGACTAAATTTATTAATATCAAAGCAAAATATTTAGTTATGATGTTCTATAATCTATAATAGGCCTAATATGGAATGTAATGCAATACTAGAGTAGCACACAGCGTTTCAATTCAAGCAACAACAATAAAGCCACTCAAGCTTTGTGAAGAGTGAAGACAATAAAGCAGTAAACAATAAACATTATGCGTTCCTAAATTATTAGAATGCAAAATAAAAAATTACTGGACAAAACACCAATATAAAAGAACATTGGGAATAACAAGTCAACATAGTCTTGTGCTTTATTTTCTCGGAATCATGGTAGCCCAGGTATTAAAATGCAATATACTTAATTTTTTTAAACCTCATTCACCCACTCTTGAGGGGATTTGATTGTTTTATTGTGATTACGAAAATTCCAATATAAATACTATAAAAAAACGGGAAATTTGAACCCCATGGTCTTCCTCTGGCCGGGCGCGGACTATATAACTGGGAGTGGTGATTTTAATAACTTAAGAATTTGATATTCATTATATTATAATATCAAAAATGCATCAATAATTCAGCAACAAATCACTACCGCGGTCTTGGGTGGTCTTTTGGGGGGCCCATGGGTTCAATCCCGGCCAAGGTTGGGTTTTGTAAATCTGGACTTAGCCATGTATTGTGATATAATCTAGGGCTACTGATTGTTTTAAGCCAAAAATGAATTAGTTTTATCAACTAGGTATGAATTTAATATATTAACCCAAGAGTAGTCGCGCCCCTGTTTGTAACGTTAGTAGTCGCGCGCGGTCCTTTAGACCGCATTATTTATTATGGGCTAATAACGTTAGGATGACGTTTTGATTACGAATATAAGGTAATTTATAATATATGTAACAGCATACCTGGTTATATTAATCAATTGTCAATCAATAACCCAATAAAATCAATAATCAATCAAACACAGAAAAGTAGCAAACCTACAAAAGGTATAAAAATATGTTTTTTAAACACCCTGTAGTTCGTATTATTTGTAAAACCCAAAACAGTAAATTATGCCAACACTGTATGTTTAGGGTGTCCATTGTCCCGTTTAAAACGGGTCCGTCCCGTTAAAAACGGGTCAGTCCCGTTTTTTTAGGGACCCTGTCCCGGTGTCCCGAAACTGTTCACGGGACTCTGTTTTGTCCCGTTTTTGTAAATTTTACCGATTTCACGTGTAGCTCGTGGCTCGTCTGCTGTAAATTTACGGACTACGGTATTCTGTATACACTTTTCTGCTGGCCTTGACTTTGCCGAATGAATGCGTCATCAGCAGGCGGAGTGTAGAGGGGGGGTGGGGTGGTTGACGGCATCAGTTACACGAATTGTCCCGAGCCCCCAACGAAGTTTCTGTCGTTTTTCAGCCGAGCAACAGATAAAAAAATAACCCGTGAGTATCACAATAAATAAAAAACATTAATATTTATATTATAATTTGATAATTCACCCTAAACAAACCTTCCTTGGGTCCTTGCTTGCTCAGATTGCTGTAAATGCTGCCGTGAGAAAAAAATATCAAAACAAATTTTTGAGTGGGTTGCAAACCTACTTCGCCTGCTTATTTGTAGAACTGATTGTATTCAAACAGATAGAATATATAGTTCGCAATTTGATATTTAATTATTATTAGCAGCAATTAAATGGTAGGGAAGCTAATTTTGATTAGAAAACATATTTTTACTTCATAACCTCACTTTTACGAGATAGTTTTTTCATCTCGTACGCGTGAGTGTGTAAAATGCCGCCGCCTAAACGTGTGTTTTCAATGACGATTTTAAGAAGGACTTTCCTTATCTTGTTATAAACACGAGACTGATAATGACAAAGTGTTTTGTACGATCTGCAAAGCAACATTTTCTATAGTAATTATCCACTAAGGTAATCCCCCGAGTTGCCATTTTTCAGTTAAAACATGACAAAATAATTGTAGTATGGTGAAAATTTTAAAAGGCCTCCGGCGAAAAGGCCTCCGGCGGCTGGGGCTTCGCCCCAGACCCCAGCTACAGCCGCCGGAAGTTTGTCCCGCTTTTTTGGTTTGAAAATCTGGACACCCTATGTATGTTGAAGAATAATCAACCTACAATAACAAAATACATGTCTCATAATAGTGATTGAGTATGCATATTTTTGCCTCCCTTAGTAGTCGCGCAGCGGTCGAAAAGACCGAGCAACCAAACAGGACCTCTCATCTGAGATGAAGTTCTGCTGAAAACTGAATCGCGTATTGCACACTGGCTTCACAAATCTATTTTGGGAAGGTAGGCGGAACTAGACAAGCCACGAATGCGCGCTGTGCAAATACCAACTGTTGAAAAAAAAAGTCGGTCTAAAAGACCACACGCGACTACTCTCGGGTTAATATGAAACCACTCTTTATTAAGATCTCACTGAATTACCTAAGTGAGAGAGAATGTGTTTTGTTTCCGTAATTTCTTGTATAGATTCCTTACACGAAATAACGAATCAGTGCATGTGTTGAGTCACTTATCTTCCAATAAGTGGTTTTCAGCAAATATACACTCAAAATGGCAAGTGGTAGGTGGATTGTGGACAGATAATATTTAACGTACGAAATGTGTACTAACAAATAACAGTAGGTATAGTTTGTTAACCAGTCGGCGTTTGATTACGTTTTCAGTGTCTCCAATGCATTTTTCACGGAATGAATTATGTTTCTGTTAAAGGGTAAATGTGAAGACTAGATTCCATGTAGGTGCTGTTTCTTGTGTGCGCGATAGAACATCACAATACTTATCTCAATTAGTAATTTCTTACGCGCGAGGGATAGATGTGTAGATTCTATCCTCACTAGTGCGTTTCCAGCGTTCGCCGCCAGAGGTGGACGTGAGAAGATGGAGCGCTCTATAAGCGCGTAATTTTGGTGGAGGTGCCGGGTCCCAGGCTGATTAATTAACTTATTAAGGCATCTTGTCTGTTACACATGGTGGAAGTGCCGGGTCATTAAATGTGAGTGAGAATACAACCATTTTTAATTACTAGTTGGCAGGTCATAAGAACAAATTACGATTTTGTTTGTAAAACCTAGGCCTCCGCCCACGTTTTTTTTTTTTTAGAAAATAGGTCTTTATAACGTTTTAACGCAAAAATTTCAGGGGTTTAACATTTAGTAAATTAAACGCTTTTTTCCCATCCCTAAACGGAAGTAACATAGTACTCCTTACATACTAGCTGATTTTTGTGAGATGGACTTTTTCTCTTGATTCGACTTTTACGATTAGCAGAGCCATGCTCTGGGCCTAATTCTACCTGGGGGCAAGATCGAGCAAATGGTACAAATGCCATGTAGAATGATGTAGGCCCTACTATTAAAAAAAAATGAAATCCCTTGCTTGAGATTGCAATAATATGTTTGGTACCGTGTTGACTGATAGCAGGCCTATCTTTAGGTTTTTAAAAACACATTTTTGCAGTTTAAAAAGTCATCTTTTTTCATGCTACGTACACTGTTTTAGGAGATGAACTTTATTTATCAGGAGTTGGCTTGCAACCGAGTAAATTTTACTAGACTGTTACGTTCACTAAATTCTTCTACGTATTCATGGCTGGTTGCATTTTCTCTCGACAAGGTCTTCACAACAAAGCTGATAGAAAAGGGATTCAATAATCAAATCTGTTGATTAGAGTGAACAGGTACCTTTTCATACGAGGAGTTTTATTTGGGTTTTAATAATTTTTACTACTTACTAGGGTAGGTAACAGACTACTAACGGGCATAGCCCTAGAATTACAGGTTTGACCTGGACCATCATAATAGGGAACGCTTAAAGAAAGAGACAATTTGTGCAACAAGAAATGCTAGTCTAGTTTTTTAAATAAATGTCACTTACATCCTTGCGTCAAATACCTAGAATTAGGTTCCAAATAATGCCATCATGTCCGGTGTTATCCACAATGACTGATTAACAGTATCAGGTTTCAGTAATCGGATCCGTTGATAAATCATTGGCAATGAATGCAGTAGCCCTATGTTACTTTATTAGGGTATGTAAATAGGCCTAAAATTACAGGATTAACCATATCATAGGCGGGGCAAAAAAAATATCTACCCGAGATGCCAGGGCACATAAAAAAAGTGGTCGAGTGGTTGGGCAACTTAAATCATTTTCCCCACATGCCCAGGAAAATATCTCACTATTGCCCATCCATACTTAGCTAAGCTCTTGTCCTTGTCCCAAGATAAGCCGGGGAAAAAGATAAGTCGGCTTGTCCAGGAAAAGGTCCCATGATTGCAGGCCATTAAATAACAAACACTCACTGTTCCTTGCATCTGCTTTATACTTCACAGTCTGGTCAAGGTCACGATGCAGGGGGGACAGGGCGGGGAAGGGGGGGGGGGGGAGGGCGGGGAGCCCCAAATGCTGGCAAGTAAACAAGATAAGGAAAGGCCAGCCTCTGCAATATCTCTATTCTCATGTGCTTAAATTTCAGTTATCACCTAGTTTTTTGACTTCTTTTTTAACCATTTATACTACCTAAATAGGAGATCTTGGAGCCCAAGATAAATCATGCTTTCAACAAACTCTAGTTTTTAACGTTAATGCTGCTTACATCCTGTGTGCATCAAATACTTAGGATTAGGTTCCATATGCCTCAGTACGGTGGTATCCACAATGACTGCCCAAACAGTATCAGGTTTCATTTAATCGGATCCGTTGATATAATCATTGCAATGAATTGCCTTGTCACAAGATGGGGTTTACACTCACTCCCAAACACCCAATTATTCTGATTTTACTGGATCGGGATCTGTGGTACGTAATTGCTATCATTTTTTGCTTCTTGGTGAATAACAACAAAAATTAGTGTGGAAGTCATAGAATGAGAATAGATACTAGTCAATGACAAAGCCCTTCCAGTTCAGGTAGACAGAATGCATTAGCAATTTCAAAAAGTTAGGCTACACATTTAACAAACATACAAAAGTAGATAGCCTAATTTAATTAGGTAGCACCGTAGCAGTATGGTTTGAGAAAAAATAGATTCTTTGCCAGGAAAATTGAATCTCGAATTGAATATCAAAATATCTGTTAGTTCTGCTGGTTTGGTTGAACAAATTTTTAAAAACGGAACGCACCCAGATTTTTGTAAAAAAAAAAAAAAAAAAAAAGTCCTGTGACTTGATTAGGCCTAAATTGCTCTACTTCCACGAGGAGACTTCTTCCTATGCACCTTCATTTTTAGTACCTTTCAAACAACTAGGAAAACGCTTAAGTCCCGCCGCGTTGGTTGATGAGCGTAATTGGTTGCAATTGAGCTGCCATGGTTTATGCGGATTTTCAGTTGTTCTGTGAAAAAAATCATTACTTACTTGAAAGATTTTTAAAATTATATTAAATTAAATAAAAAAAAAATTAAATTTTTTAAATTTTTTTTTAAATTTAAATGTAATTTTAAAAAGGAAAAAGTCGTAATTTTGAAAATTTTCATGAGAAATAGTTATTCGATTGTGCACAAATTTACACGAATGTATATACTATTCATAAAATAAAGGTTGTGAAAAAATCATTCCATAGGATAAAGCATGTGGGTGTTATAAGTCAAAGAATTGTTTTTAAAAAGAAAAAAAAGGTAAAATTTCGATTTTCATAAGAAATAGTTTTTCAAATCGCGCTAAAATTTTACACGAATACCTAGATTCATAAAATTAAGGTTGTGTGAAAAAATCTTTAAAA
Source organism: Sweltsa coloradensis (assembly GCA_024449915.1). Classification (NCBI taxonomy): domain Eukaryota; kingdom Metazoa; phylum Arthropoda; class Insecta; order Plecoptera; family Chloroperlidae; genus Sweltsa; species Sweltsa coloradensis. Next base: position 14,130 of record JAMZAV010007112.1, on the reverse strand, counting down.
TTGGATAAAGCATGTAGGTGTTATAAGCTGAAGATTTTTTTTAAATTCGAAAAAAATCGTAAAGTTGCAATTCTAATGAGAAATAATTTTCCGATTGCGCTCAAAAACGTGGCAGTCCTAAGTTCAGAGATTTCGAAGGCCTCCATAAAATTTCATTGTAATTTGAGTATGGGTTTTAGCCGGAATCGTGTTAACAAACACAAAAATACATACAGAAAAAAGAAAAGATAAACATTCCGGATTTTTTTCTCCAGTGTAGTGAATGAAATCTTTGCTACGCTCATCCAATAAATATCCAGAGTGGCCCAAAAGAGATGAACACCCCACTGTAGGCCCTATAATGATAAAAATGTAATAATTTAACAAATTACCTGGTGGGCTCGGCAAATGAGATCGAAGTCGTGTTTGTGTAGGAATTTGGCTACAACTTCTGCACCAAATGTGAACGAAACACCACGGTCTTTTTTCTCCCCAACCCATTGTGTCCTTGTCAGGATCCGACCAGAGCAGATCGCAGAGTAGTCCCTGGTCCGTACGCCCTGTGGGTCTCATGATACGTCGAATCTGCTCCTTTACTCTGCAGGTCCGGACTTAAAACCGCCATGACAGCAGAATATTTTCTCGTCAACGATCGCAGCCACAGGCAAGCAGTTAAAGCAATCTGTGAAAGTTTTCCATAGCTTGATGTTGTAACGCCGTTTGCCTAGGGAAGAGGGAAACACATTTTGTTTAAGATTTAACAAACCTTAAATTAAAGATATATTATGTCATGACTCATGAGAGATCTTTGTTGTTGTAATTACATTCATCGTAAAAGCCGTATATCCTATTGATGCTAGCACACTCGTGATTCCCACGCAAGAGGAAGAAGTTCTCGGGATATTTGATCTTGTATGCAAGGAGGAGACATATGGTTTCAAGTGACTGTTTTTTCCCTCTGTCAACATAATCACCAAAAAAATAGGTAATTTGATTCTGGGGGAATCCGCCGTACTCGAAAGAGACGCAGGAGGCCTAATACTGGCCGTGAATATCACCTAAACAGAAAAAAACCCAAATATTTTTAAATGAAGTAAATTGTTGACAATAAATATAGGCCCAGATTTCACTTGATTGGGACTAGCCTTAAAAGTTTTTCAGACAAAAAATAAATTTAAATCTTATCTTACCGCATATTTTAAGTGGAGCCTCTAATTCCAGTAAGATCGGCTGAGAGAGAAATATTTCTCGGGATTTGAGACATAGTCCTCTGATTTAAACTTTCTGTTAGCGGGACATTTTTTCCTGGTCTTGCACCACGAATGAAATTGACAAACATTAAAATTACTTGTTACATTTGTCTTTCCAAGTCTGGGCCAGAGCTAGACCCTACAAAATTTCGAAAACTAGAGCTATGGAGTTCACACTCGTTTGATGCCCAAAGGGGCAATGGCAATATAGCAATGGCTGCACTCGAGGCTTCGTGTTACTTGTTCCCAAACTGCGGTCCGCGGATAATTCCGAAATTGTTATATTATAGCCTAAGGAAAGAAATAATTAGTGACTTGGCCAATGCTTTATTGCCAATTCCTCCAGTCACAAGAATTTGTGTGGGGATATATAATAGGGGTGTGCGGGTACTCATTTGGAACGACTTCGGATGGGTTTTCCGGGTAGTTTGAATCGCGCGTGTAAGTCACGACTTCTCGCCAGCAGAGGCTGCATCAAAATTTTCAGCCGGTTGCCGCCTCTACACTCACTGCTATTTTCCCACTCGTGCGCACTATAGACTGCGCATAGCTCTAGGAGGCTTTGCTTGTGTCGACACCGCTATGTTGATCGTTTCTCCAGAGTTTGATGACTAGTTCAACCGATATAAAACACGTCACACGACCTTGAGACTGACAAGATGACGAGACGCTCTTACGAGTTTTTGTGTTTACAAATTAATCCGAACTTCCGTTTCAAGACTTGCGATCGCGGCATTTATTTTTTATTTTTCGTCCGTGTTGATTTTTCGATAAAATGAGTGAGCATAACTTTATTTTTAAATGATCGCGCTTCTGAGATGGAAGATGATAACGAAAATAGAAACCTATCCGGAACCGAACCCGAACCGAAAAATCGGGTAGGGGCCCTACTTTACTACCCGGAATCGAAACAAAAAACCCGGAACCGCACTCCCTAATATTTGATTATGTTCTACTTTTGCCTAAAGGGTCGAGTGTCAATAGGCAGGGCCCATAGGCCTAGGCTAATATAAACAAACTGAGTACAGATAGAAAGTGGTTGCTTAGCTTGTTTTACATTCAATGATCTATAGAGGTAAGTGGGGTAAATAGGAACACTTTTAGAACTTTTCATCTTTGACTTTCTGTAAAAAGTTGTACAATTGACTTTTTTTATGATTTTTTTGTTGTAAAATTATTCTTTGCACTGTTGTAAGTGTAAGGAATAACTTGTGTGTCATTTTGCTAAAATCATGTACTAGGAAAAAAATAAAATGTAAAAAGTGGCATTGTTCCTATTTTCCCTGTCATTTTTGGGGGAAATGGGAACAGAAACACTGTAGCTTATTGGTGCGAGGTAAAACAAAATGGGGTAAATAGGAACAGAACATATCTGATGTAATGATTTCAATAAAAAAAAAATTAAGTCAAAATATTAAAAACTGTGGATGCTATGTAAGAAAACAAATCAGATTTTATATTAAAAAACCGGAGCGGAAACAAAGCGCTACATTTGTGTCAAAAAATATTCTTAGTTGTTTTTGTGACAATAGGATTAGTTTAGTGTTTACTATCAACCTTGCAAAAAAGTAAGTGGAAAAATTGGGAAGGGGGGATGAATTTAACTTTTCTAATCAAATTTTATCAACGGTGGGAATATGGGGTAATTAGGAACGCACATAAATCTTATGGGAAACTTGTGAATATAATGCACTGAGGTGATATTTTCCAAGTGTCAGAAGAAATTGAGGGAAAAGCAGAAAAAGGCCTAAATGGCAATTTTTCACCCAAAACCTGGTCAACCACAATGGTCAAATAGAGATGGCTGTGAAAATCGAGAAATGTTCCCATTTACCCCATAAATTAACCATAGGTTAACTGTGTTGTTTTCCCTTTTTTCCCCACTTGTTCCTAATTACCCCGAACCATGTTCCTAATTACCCAAATGGAGGTGGTATGGGGGAAATGGGAACAGGGGCTTAACAGCCATGATGGACTAAGATAAGCAAATGCAAACAAATTGTAAAATCATGTTCATGGTTAGGGGGAACTTTTTATATGTCAAAATATTTTTTTAGGCAATAGCTGTTTGCTCGGCGAAGAAAGCACCCGATGTAGGTCTATGAGTTGTAGTTCAAGAAAGCCCAGAAACAATATTCACAAAAACGGTGAATTTTGAACTTTTTAAGAAAAACCAAAATGGTAAAATTAATTATTTTTGTAGTGTTCACTTAAAACCACTTTATTAAAAGTGCTAAGTTGTAGAGTTTTACAGTTCCACTTCCTTTACATTTTAGCAAACTTTTGAACATTTCTGATGCCAATCAGCTGACTGAAACAGAAATTTTCAAAAACGCATAGGGTAAAAGTAATAAGTGTATAATCATTAAATAGCAGCAAGTGCCTTCAATGTGGCGTTCAAGATGTCTATGAACTGAAGAACCGAACAAGAAGAGTTTCGACGAGATGGTATTGTATGAATTGTTTATTTCCCCTCTAAATGTACATGAATTTACATGACAAATCTTTTTAATCATGATGTCGATAAAGAACCACAAAATATAAATGATGTTGCTGCTAATGGTTTTAGCTGTATTGCCAAAGGAATGAAGCTTGGACATCTCAAAATACGTAAGTTGGATAAGTACATAGATCAGTTGAGAGTTTTCTTGACACGTATAATTTTGATATATTTGCTTGCTGTGAAACATATCTAGATGAGTCTGTTCCAGACGGTTTTATTTCTATTGACAATTATAAAATGCTAAGATTTGATCGTGAAAGGGTAGGGGGAGGGTTAGTTATTTATATTGCTGAGAAGTTCATGTCAAGTGTAGTCGGTGTAAAGTTAAAATTTTCCCATAGATGTTTTAGTTGCAGTCAGTTAAAATTCTGGCTTCCGAAAGTAAAACCAATGATTTTTTTCAGGGAGTTTATAAAGCTCCACACGTAAAGTTAGAAGAATTTTCAGATTGTTTTGATAGTTTAGTAAATAATTTAAAATCGGAAGCTAATGAATTGTTTTTTCTAGGTGATTTCAACATTGATTTGAGTAAGAAGACATTACCAGTAAATAATTTTAAAATTCTTACTAGATCACATGGATTGGTACAATTGATAAAGTCTGTTACTAGGGTTAATAATAGGTCGCTTCTTTTAAATTTATCATGGTTTATGCAAATCACAATGAAAATATTATTCAGTCAGGTATTATAAGTGTAGGATTAAGTGATCATGAATTAATTTATTGTGTTCGTAAGATTAATAAGCAAAAAATTTTTTCCTAAATTTGTAAATACTAGAAATTATAAGAATGTTGATTGGAAGCCCAAATAGATGAAGATATCTTAAGTGGTCCCATTGAAACCAAAAATTTGGTATGGCAAATAAGTGCAGATGATAAATTAGAAATGTTTGTTAAAGTAGTCGTAGAACCTCTAAATGAACATGCCCCACCCCTTGAAATTAAGAATTAAAGGTAAGCCAGCCCCATGGTTAACAGCAGAGATTAGGAAATCCATGCATAGGGGAGACCACTTGCGCAAAAAAATTTAGAATTTTTAGAAGGCAGTCAACGTGGGAGGAATACAAGAAAGTTAGAAATAAGGTAAATAATCAGATTCGTTTTTCTAAGCGTGAGCATTTAAGTCTTCTTTGATAATGATATTTCTTCAAAATCTTTATGGTCAGTTTATAATAAGTTGACAGGTAACAAAGAAAAAAGAGTGTAGCATAGCCTCATTGACAAAGAATGGGGTATCCTACACGTCTAATCCAGATATTGCTGTTTGTTACAAAAAAGTTTTGTTGTGAACGATGTAGATTTTTCAAATGAAATTGGTAAGTTTAAAGATTTAAATAGAAAGAAGCAGAAAATCTTCCGCTTACAAAAGTACTAAGAAGAAGTCATTTCAGCAATTAAAACGCCTTAAAATTAGAAGCTCTGCAACAATTCAAGAGATTCCATGCATAGTATTTAAGAAATGCGCATCAATAGTCCGGATTATTAGCGTATCTAATTTCCCCTTTCTTTCTTGTAGGTGATTTCCCAACACAGCTGAAATTGGCAAGGGTACGCCTATTTATAAGGGTAAAGGTAAAAAGATAATAGGAATTCTTATCGACCTATATCAACTCTTTCCAATTTTAGGGAAAATTATTGAAATATTTACACAAGAGGTTTTTACATGAAGTGGATGCATCTGAAGGTTAAGTGCAAACCAGCATGGTTTCAGGAAAGGTAGGTCAACGCAAAGTGCCCTTCTAGCATTTACAGATTTTATTATAAAGGGATTGATAAAAAGTAATGGTAAGGTTGGAGCTGTCTTTGTTGATCTTAGGAAAGCATTTGATTCAGTACCCTTTTTTCCTCTTTTAATAAAATTAAAAACCAGGTTTAACGTAAGTCCTTATTTGTTATCAATTTTGCGGATTATTTTTTAATAGAAAAATGTTTATAAATCTTGCAAAAAATAGTTCAAAAATATTCAATATATTTTGTGGTGTACCCCAAGGATCAATATTAGGCCCCCTGTTATTTATTCTTTATATAGATGATATATCTACTATAATGGGAGGGATAATTATATCTTATATGCTGATGACTTGGTCTTTTATTTAGAAGGTGTGGATGCGAAGAGGGCGTAAGACGTCTTCAAGAAGTTCTAAAGAGGATGGTGATTGTTTAAAACTCAGGGAAATTGATATTAATTATAGCAAAACAAATTTTTTTGATTTTTCATAAGGCTAATGATAGAAGCATGAAAGATATTCATTTGACGTTAAATTGTAATGGTAAGGGTTTAATTTCTAGAGTGTATGAATTTAAATATCTTGGAGTTTCTTAGATTGTAATTTAAATTTTAAGAAATTTTGAATATGTGTGTAATAAAGTATCATCAGCAATTGGAATTATAAGTAGAATGAAGAGGTTTGTAACCGAGAGAATGTTGAGGTTACTTGTAGATTCTTATATTCACTCTGTTATTGATTATTGCTTAGTGGTTTGGGCAGTAAGACCTTCTACTGAGTATGTTGTACTCCAGAAGAGAATTGACCATCTGTTTGATTCATTTCCCTTGAACCAAGATTTGCAGTCTGATTGTTTCACGATTGAGGAGAGGATGAAGTATAGCGTGCTGGTAAATACATACAAAGTATTGAAAGGTATGTTTTTAGGTATTCTACCCAATATTTTTAAAATTTAAAGGTATGTTTTTATCGTGATAGAAATTCTACTTTAATAAACTCATTGGAAGTTCCTAGATTAAATTCTGAAGCATTTAGAAAGTCATTTATGTACAGAGGCGTATCCTATTGGAATTCAATTTTCTTATGATATTAGAAGCCAGTTTACTGATCTAGGAAATTTTACAATTTAAAAGTAAAAATTTAAGCAATGATAATGAATCAAAGAGCAAAAAATTGATTTTTACTATTTATTTGTAAGTTTTTTTCTGTGTGTTTGTGTAATGTTAATTTTCCTTCATAAGCTCTTATAATTGCTTTTGCTTTTCTCTTTGTTTGTTCATTATTGCTTTGATTATGATATAAACAATGTATTTTCAACTATATTTTTCTGCCTAGATTTGTTGGTTGCCGCCACTGATGGAGCTTGCAACTTGATTTAGGTTTTCCTGTATCATTGCTGTGATCAGTTTGACATGAAATTTTTTAAATATTATATATCTGATATAATTATATATATGAGTCAAGATTTGAACACAAAAATGAGATTGAACCCAAGAATAAAGATTTCGCGTTCGGTGGTTTCTTCCGCGAAAGCTGATTATACTCCCTGATTTGCTGTTCCTGATTTTTGGCAAACCTCATATTCGTTTTGAGTTGGGATCGTCTAATAAATCATTTTTTTCTTTTTTTTTTTTTCTTTTCGTTTTTCTTTTTTAATGTTTTTTTTTTTTTTTTTTTTTCTTCTTTTCTTTTCTTTCTTTTCTTTTCTTTTTTATTCTCCACCCTTTTTTATATTTGATTCATTTATTGAATGCATATAAATATCATTCAATTTGTTACCAAAATTCTTGTGTTAAATGCATTGTTGTTGTAATGCTACTATTTCAAAAATTTACGAAAATGTAATTTATTGTTGTTTCTGCATCTATGTAATTAGATTTATTTAGTTGTCCTCCTTTGTAAAACAGTTTTTATAACTGAATAGGATAGACGTTAAATAAATAAATAAAATAAATAAAAATAAACCTTAGGCCTACTTACTCTATATTCTTGCCTATTACCCCAAAAAATTATTTTCTACCACATAATCTAAAAAATAATACCTACTACACTATAATACCGTTTAAAAAATTGTAGGCCTATCATCAAGTAGGGCCTAGGCCCTATGTTAGCATTTAGTAACATTTTTTTATCCATAAATTTGTGAAAATTGTCGTTTTGAGAAATTTCTTAATCAGCTTTAACCTGATTCTTTTTTGTTCCACTTAGCCTACTAGAGCATCGTACTCATACCAATCTAAAATGGCCCTTTATAACATTGTGTCTTCAAACTGTGCACTAATATAGGTAGGCTAATCTCAAACATGCAAAAATATATGCATTCCAAAATCAAACCCTTCTTGGTTATCAGCCTACTTTGACTGAACCACTTAGGCCTACCCAAATTACAAAACAAAAAAGGTATAGAGGATTTACAGAAATGGCTGAATAATGTTCAATATTTTTTGGGATGAAAATCCCCCAAGGTCACAGGTCACAAAGATCGTCCCGATGTTCAGGAGTGGTCAATTACCGCTCCCCCGGGCGAGTAAAAATTTCATGTTGGCCCCTAGATTCAAAAATACAAAATAAATCATTCATCAATGCAACATTAACTAGGCCCTAGCTACTTCCACAAGTTATTACTTATTATTGATACAAATTCGCTTTAATTCGCGTTTTAGGCAATCTAATGTTACGCAATACTAAAACAATTTGCCTCCGGCGTCTGGGGAGACCCCGGCTATGCCGCGATACTACTGGCCCCTAATTTTTTCGTGGATTTGTCCACCCCTGCATGTTATTTCTTATGGGAGATTTTTGTCTATGGAACCTAGCATAAAAAATACAAAGTTTGACAAAAAAAATCGGGTCACGGTGCACCCTAAATTTTCTGTTAATTTATAAATTCATAACTAGCCTAGTTGGCGTAAATGTAATATTTTTTCAAATACCTACATCAATAGGCAGTAAGCCCTGTCTAGAGATTGGAGTGTTGAAACTTTCAAGTGAAACTTTCAAGGGTAGGGCCCACTTGAAATATTTCAAGAAATTGTGAAACATTCGTAAATAGGCCTAAAGCATTTCTGCACTAGGTACTAGATTGATCATACATTGAGAAACTTCTGGGATTTGAGTTTGTAATTTTGGGTTTAGTACCAACCTTCTGCACACTTTGCAGCTGTGCCAAACTGCTTCCTACTACGTAGGGTCTACTTGCACTTGCTACTTGGTACCGAAACTACTACTTGTGGTAGGCGTAGGCCTACTTGGTTTTTAAAAAATGCTGCAATTGAATGTAATTTTTACAATTAAAAAAAAAATAACTATTTGATCTCGATGGTAAGGTTATATGTTTTAAAATAGGCTACCTATGGTCCTACATAGGAAAAAGGCATACCGTATTTTATTTCACCACCTGCTTGACCTGCATACATTAAGTTTATAGAAAGAAGTAGGCTCTAGAGAATTTATTGTTTGACAGAGTTAATTATATTTCATCAGTTTTTTGTTTATACCGGTACCTACGACCTAGGTAGAGAACTACATGCAATGGCTACATGTGGTACCTACTTGGTTTATTATATTTACAAGTCAAATAGCATACAAATTTAAATTGTATTTTCCATCCCACAAACCATATCAGTTTCTGTTCAAAAATAAAATAAAATAAATAGACCTAAATCCGTATTTAGAGTAGGCCTACCCACTCAGTCACATAACTGATTTTCAGTGGGGGACAGTAAACCAAAGCGACCAAGCTAACCCTGTAGGCCCCGAAGCAATCAAAGAGTGAGCAATCCCGATAACCAACCAAAGATTGATATTTTTTTAAATAGGAGATATAGCAATCAGTGGTATGGACAGTGCAAACCCCCGCAGATCAACGCCAGAATCAACAAGGCCGATTCAGAACACCTTTAGGCCTAAATTTATTTTGTGCCTCGATGCTAGGACGGCTCAAAAGTCACCATTTACAAGTTCTTAAGACAAGAACTAAGTCCAAATCAGAAGTTAAAAACTTCTGACTTAAGCGGGAATCGAACCCTGAACCTTCTGCATTGGAAGCACGTACCGTCTCAGGCTAACACTAACCACAAGACCAACGAGCCACACAAAATTGTTTTAAAAGTTAATTTCTTTCTATTGATGTCTCTCTTTCTGTGGTACTGGTAGGACAATTATATCATATTATTATTTCAGAAGTCTCAGTCTCAGGGTTATGGGGTAGCCTGGGTAAGGTGGGTAATTGGAAACACTTTTAGTGTTTTTAAACTTTGCCCTTTATTTGTAGGCTAGGGTATTGATAGGAGAGAAAAAATGTAAGGAGCAAAATTGTGCTTTGGGATGTAAACTAAATCATGACATCAACAAGAATTTCATGGAAGAATATTGTAGGCCTATGGTATTTTTATTGCTTTTTTTTTAAACTCGAATTTGTTTCCAATTACCCCGGATATTGGGGTAAATGGAAACAGCCATGGTACAACTCGTAGACCCATAAGGAAACTAAAGTAGGGTAATTGGAAACAAAGCATTTTAAGCTGTGATTCTAACACAAAAAAAATTTAATACATTATGATACAAACTGTAGATTCTGTGTACATTTAAAGAAAAACCTTCCGTCGCAACGCAGAATTGTCCGGAAAATCTCAAAAGCATCACAAGCATGAAAGGCTGTTGTATAAAAAAAAGTTGTATTTTGTATTTAAATATTAATACAACCATCACTTAAAATTAAATTTACAAAAACTAGGCCTACATCAACAGATTGGTAAATTACCTACAAAAACAAAACATGCATCGATTGGGCAAATGGAAACGTTAGCTGTGGTTTTTTGGATTTCCTGTGATTTTGGGAAAAAAATTAAAATGCACATATTTTCAATGGCATCTTGGTGTGGGTCCATGACAAAGTCCACAGTGCCAAGTTTATCTTTATTGGATCAGCAAATATATTATTTATCAATACCGAATCGTGGTCATCTCTTCGAGGGTATCTTTCCTTCCAAAACATGATAATCTGAAGCCCAAGTAAGAAGGCTGTGTAGTCATACACTGTTGCCAACTTACCTTACTTTTAAACCAAACATTTAAATGTGTTTCCATTTACCCCTGAAATTTGTCCATAGCTTAACATGGATCTTTTGGCTCTGTTTCCAATTTCCCTGTATGTTTCCAATTACACCTAATTCATGTTTCCAATTAGGCCTACCCCCAAGTATGAGATAATAGGGGAATTGGAAACATTACTTATCAGGAGAAACTATGATAATTATCTAAATTTCACCAGGTACCATATTGTTGACTAATGTGTCTTTATTAATTTCCATCCAAGAACAAATTTCTTAAAAACAAAATAAGGACCATAACGGGGGAAATTTTGAGAAGTGTTTAAAATTGAAACAAGTTTTTTGTGTAGAGGTTGGTTGCAATGTTTTTGACATGCATATCATCTAGCACAGTGGTTCCCAACCGGTGGTCCGCGGACCCGTGCCGGTCCGCAAGACTAATTGCTACCGGTCCACGAAGGTGCTGTTGTATATTTGTTGTGATTTTGATAATATTTAGAAATGTGTAAAAATTCAAAAATTTGGTTTTACACTTTAATTATTTTCCCTGTACTCGGGATGGAGACTAAATTATATTTTCTTAGGAGGGGACACTTTGAGGGCTTGTTGCGCGGAAAACCCGAGCGTAGAAACAACCCCGATTGTAACGCGCAATCCTAAGTTAAATTTTTATTAGTGATACGTAGGGGAACATGCTGTACCTTGGACCACTTTTTACATTTATGTGGTTTCTGGAGAAATGAGATGATGATTTAGTTATTTTTTTGTATTTTCTAGAACATGCCTTGTACAAACTTTGTTGATTTTATTGTATATGGCACTTTACAATTTTTGCTATAAATTAAACCATTTTAATAATTTGTGCAAAGTGGTCCAAGTACAGCATAGCGATGTACCTTGGACCATGTAATTCGTACCTTTGGGCCATGTAATTTATACTTGAATTATGTACATATATTACATAGAAAATTGAAGGATAGGCCTATAGGCCTACTTAATGTTTTCTTCTTGTTAGTACTTCATATTTAAAGAGTGGGAGTGTATAGTATATTTCTATTGACTAAAAATATTATTAAGGCCAGCCATTTTGAATTATAGAATATAAAAAGAAAATTCGGTACTTAGACCCCCCCGAAAAGAAAGTAAGTTAGGAGGTTGGGGGAAGCATGAAGTGCATTGCCGTAGTCAGCTAGCCCCCCCCCCCCCCCCTAAGAAAGTGGATAGTGGGTTTAGTGGAGTTTGGGGGGGGGGGGTGGCGCGAAGTGCCAAGGGGGGGGCCTAGCTGACAATGGCAACGCATTTTATGCTTCCCCCCAGGCGCTTTGCCCCCCCCCCCCCCAAAGTCCACTAAATTCACCCTTCCCCTGCCCTCTTTACTTTGTGGCATTATCTAAAGAAAAAAAAACGAATTGGCCTACCATGGAAAAGGGAAATGCCATGTTAAATGTACCTTGGACAGGGTCCAAGGTACTTACTACAAGGTGACCCAAGGTACAACCAAGCGCGTAACTTTTTGATTTCCCTCCAATTTAGTTTGAGGTAAGTTGCCTGTTTTATGTAATTGGTATAACTATACATCAAAACATGGTTCTCAGACTTAATAAAGTGTTTTAGCAGTAAAAAATCATTCCAAGGCTTTTAAAAAACAAAATAGTAACATGCAAAATATTTACTTTGAATGGTTGAAAAAAACAAATATTTTTTTAATGATGCTAGGTTTTCTACCACCATCCCAGTTTGGTAAAGTCTGACACCTAGTGGCATAATTAACAACTAGAAATTTTTGGGTTTTTTTTTTTACCACAAGATAGCAGAGATATCTTGAATGGTCCCCAAAGGGACAAAATATGTCCAAGGTACAGCATGTTCCCCTACATAATTATAATCAACATCACAAAAAAATTTTAAAAAGTCGAAAATTTAGTAATTTTATTAATCAGTTTTTCCCCCCGGGCCCGGACCGCCGGGCGGCCCGCCCGGCGATACCCCGGCCCCCCGGGCAAAAAAAATTTTAAAAAAAAAATTTAAAAAAAATTTTTAAAATTTTTTTTTTTTTTTTTTTTACTGAACGTTTTGTGAATTTAATAAATACTGTCCACTAAACGTTAAAACTCCCATCCCTAAACTGCAGCACAATTGAAAACAACATTTGGAGGCTAATCTCGCGACACTATAGAACCCAACAAGGAATGCTTTTTGAACGAAACACATATTTGGGCAAAATGGAAATCATGTATGATCGGAACTTAACTGCACACAAGGAGCACACACAAGGAAACAATTTTAGAATTTTCCAAGTTTATTGATTGCTGGGACAATTTTTAATAAAAAAAAATGAAGTCATAAAATATAAAAATGTTTAAGTTACAAATCCTAAAAAAATCTAGTTTTAAACCACTTGAAAGAATAACACATCACCTTTAAGGGGCCTTTTTGTACTCTTTGTGCAATAGGACTACAGTAATTCACAAACCCTCATTACAAAGGAAAAAATATTAGACTATGATTTAAATCAAATTTGAAATTTTTATGGGCCCAACTTTCCACTAAACCAAAAAAAGTAACACTTTAAAAATTTAAAAACCCCTAAAACTCACCAAATCGAATCTAGGATCTCAAATTTTTTTTCCCGGGGGGCAGCCCCCGGACCCCCCCTATTTTTTGGCCCCACCCGCGAGTACCCCGCCAATGTTTATGAAATACCCCGTGAACATTTATTTTTGGGGGGAACATGTTTTAATATATTTTTAACGAGATTTTAATGATGTTTCATGTGTAACTGTCTTCCGGTTGCCTCTTCCCTTCGTTTACTTTTTGCCAGATCGCTGTACAGGCCGCTGGGGGATAAAAACACAAAAAAAAAAATCGCCCCCGGCGGGTGGGGCCCGCGCCAGTCCGTGTAGTTGACTTTTTTTTTTGCCGGTCGTGAGATAAAAAGGGTTTGGGGCCCTATTAAAAGAAGAGCTGCACTTTTGCACATTTTCCATAAAGGGGCTGGGGCCATGCAAACTAAAATTTTTTTTTAAATTTGAACTTTACATAGCCCACGGATTTAAAGGGCGTTTTCCCAAATTACCCCGTTTCTTACCCACATTACCCCTAAAATTTTTTTAGATGCAAATTTTTTGTCAATCTAATAAAACTTTCTTGGCCTATAAAAAAACTTTAAATGTATTTTATTCCTGAAGATTTCATTGGAAATTGAATATTTTTTCAAAGTTTCAATATTTTTTTTAACTTTCAAGAAAAAATTAAAAAAAAAATAAATTACATGAATTTTTTTAACTTATCCCTGTCTATTTTTTCGAGCTTTGGTTTAAAAAATATAAAAAATGGTGGCCCCTTGGGTAATAATAATTATTATTATTGTTCATAGCAGTTGTCGAAAAAATTTGCCCCGACTGGGGTTCGAACCCAAACCCGGTTAACGTGCCATAGCTTTCTGTTGGATTTTTCATTGAAACAACAGTCACAAAAATACAGTTTAGTAAAAAGGGTTTTTTCTGTGATCCCGGTACTTACCCTCTGCACCCGTAACGAACTAGTCCGCGAATCATAGCCTGGCCACGGAAACCTAACGGTGGTCCCCATTTATCGCGCTTCCCTTCAAAATGCGATAG
>JAMZAV010007111.1:0-32727 GCA_024449915.1 Sweltsa coloradensis | reverse complement strand
AAAACCCCCCGGGGGGGCAAAAAACCGGGGAAAAGGGGCTAAGAGAAAGGCCTAAAACCTGGTTCGGGGGTTTAACCCCTACCGGAATCCTTTAAAAGAATGTCCCAAAAGCTATACCACATCAAAAAAGTTACTTAATTTATACGCCCCCAAGGCCTTTTTTGGTTTTTTTAAATTTTTTTTGTGTTTTTATTTTCGAATAAATTTCTTTTCATTTTGGGGAAAAGCGGGTTTGTGCCGGTTTTTATATTTTTTTTTTAATTTTTTTTTTTAAAAACTTTTTTTGCAATTTTTTAATTTTTTTGGGGGTTTTTTTTTTTTTTTTTTTTTTTTTTTTTTTTTTTTTTTTTTTTTTTTAAATTTTTTTTTCCCAAAAGTATCATCACCATCCCCCAAAGCCATTTGAAATATGAACGTTGAGCCTCACCCGTTTGGTCAGAATGGGCCCCCAAATGTCACGAAAATACGCACTAAAAATAAAAAAAAAAATCGTAAAAGTACGTTTTTTATGAGAAATTTTTTTCGATTGTACCAAAAAAACGGGGGACACGTCTAATTTTCGAGATTTCAAAGGTCCCCTTCAATTTTCATCAAGATCGCTTATGCTTTTGCCCGGAATCGTGCGAAAAAAAGAAAAAAAAAAAAAAAATAACAACCCAGGCAAATTTTTTTTGGGGGGGGGGGGGGGTAAAGGAAAATTGAAGTTTTTCGTTCGCTATAAAAAATATTTGTTAATGTAGACTGTAGTAAAAACGAAACAACATATGACCTGTAGAAAAAAAATCGTAACGTTTTGTGAATTGTGAAATGCTACTATAAAATCAGTTAATTTAGCGCGGTTTTTTTGTGTGGCCCGTTGGTCTTGTTGTGTGGCTCGTGGTCTTGTGGTAGCGTATTGCTTCCAATGCAGAAAGGTCCAGGGTTCGATTCCATTAAGTCAGAATTTTTTAACTTTTAAATTTGGACTCAAGTCCATTATTTGCTTAGGAGTTTGAAAAACGGTGACTTTGGAGCCGTCCTGCCACGAAGCAATAATAAATTTCAGAGTTGTTCTGAATTGGGCCTTTTTTTGATTCTGGCGGATTTTGCGGGGCTCGCCGTCCATCCACTGATTTTAATTTCCTATTAAAAATACGATATTTGGTTGGTTTTTCGCTCACTCGTCGATTGCGTCGGGGGCCTGCAGGGTTGGCTGGTCGCTTTGATTTAAAGTCCCCCCCCCTGAAAATCAGTTTTTTTAATGAGGGTAGACTCTAAATAAAATTTATTTATTTATTATTTTTATTTTTTTTTAATATTGGTGGTAGTCCTTAAAGAAAAGCAATACACGGTAAAGCATCGCAATAATATCTCTACATCAAAGACGCGAAAGCGTATCCAGTTTAGCTCAGCTTATAACGTTTCCCAGCCACACTGACAAACGACTTCCACCCTATAAAAAAAATACGCTGACATTTTAATATAACCCGAACATAATGTAATATCCTCATGGCAATTTTAAGATCTAAAATCGATGTTTAGTATTTTAATAAAATTCTCCCCCGTGTTGGTTTCACTTCCTTTTGAGTTGTATTAAATTTAATGTAGCGCGGCTTCCGTTAGAAACTCAGGGCCTAGAACACACATCATGCTGGTAGGCTATAACGCCATCCAAAGCCAAGGTGCACTTTTCTATGGGATATAGAATTAATTTAATAACTTTTTTTTCTATTTAAGTTTCGTGGGACGCATAAAATAGCAATGAATATCATGCTAAGAAGTATGTTCTGGTTTAACCAAGGAGGAATGGTTTAAATTTGTATTGTATGGTAGTCAGTGGACCGGTGTAGAATAACTTGTGTATTTT
The DNA here is from genome assembly GCA_024449915.1 of Sweltsa coloradensis. Lineage (NCBI taxonomy): Eukaryota > Metazoa > Arthropoda > Insecta > Plecoptera > Chloroperlidae > Sweltsa > Sweltsa coloradensis. The sequence continues at coordinate 30,881 of JAMZAV010007111.1, read as the reverse complement.
TTTGATCTTCACAAAACACAACTTTATTTTTAAACTTAAAAGCCAGTACTGTTAAAAAATCAATCAGCCTCTTACAGTAATGTTATTAAAATGTCTGACATGTATAGTAATTTGGATGAAATGTATACATTGTATATGGCTATAAGTAATCTTAATAGCGCTGTTGCTATTTTGTATTGCATAATTTAAATAAGAAACTTGAATCACTGTCTATCAAGAATTGATTGCGACATAAAGAGTATAGAAATGATTAAGTAGTGAACTGTGTGCTACGCGGCTGTCGCCTGGATGCACCGGCAATTATCCTGAATTATTCGGATATTACAAATTTAGAACTAATTTAGGATTCAATCCCAGCATTCACCGGTTTGATGAGTAAAACCTTCTGACTGGATTTCTAATGGCCGGAATTAAACCATCGACGTCCTGAATTAGTCTCTAAAGCTTGATGATCTTAGCGTGTTATATCAAGTTATTGGGATGTGAAAGGTCTGGTTTGGGATGGGAGCTCAAGCAGCAGCCTCACTTCTTCCAGGAATTTCTTCGGGAATTTTAGATATCAGTTTCGATAAAAGATTACCTAACTCTACAAATTCTGAAGGTCGGCCATTATTTTGCCAAAGCATTTATATAACAATTGTAATTAGTTTAAATTGTTTTTGTTTATTTTATTAGATGGATCCTGGTGCACGGTCACCCCACAATTTTTTTATTCTTTATTTTTATTTATTTTTATTCTTTATTTATTATTTATATGACAACAATTGATTCTTTATTGTTGGATGAGCGAAGCGAAGACTTCAATTTCACCGACCCCCCCAAAAAATTTAGCTCCGTTGTTTTTTTTTTTTTTTGTTTGTTTGTTTGTTTGTTTTTTTTTTTTTTTTTTTCCGTCTGTTTTTTCGCTCTCTACCGGGCAAACGGCATATGCGATCTTGATGAAAATTTGACACGACCTTCGTTTTCTCTGAACTTAGACTTGCCACGTTTTTGGGTACAATCGAAGAAATATTTCTCATGAATATCGTACTTTTACGATTTTTTTTCGATTTTTAGTGCGATATTTTCGTGCCATTTGGGCCAATTCTGACCAAACGGGTGGGGCTACAACGTTCATATTTCACATGGACATTAAGGTAATGGTGATGTATTGCTTTCTGAAAGAAAAAATTGAAAAAGTTAGCCAGAATCGAGAGAAATAAAGCTTTTAATATACGTTTTTTGACTTTTAGTACGATATTTTCGTGCCATTTGGGCCAATTCTGACCAAACGGGTGGGGCTACAACGTTCATATTATACATGGACATTAAGGTTATGGTTATGTAGTACCTTTTGAAAGAAAAAGTGGAAAAATTTAGCCAGAATCCATAGAAATAAAGCTTTTAATACAAGTTTTTTACGGTAAATAATGCCAATTGACAAGAAACAAAAGAAACTTGACAACATTCACCTTCAATGCGTAGGCAGCAAAACAAAGCACTTGCAAAAGTAAAGATATCCCACGCAAACTAAAACCTTTAAAAAGCTCATCCATCAACGCGGCGGGACTTTAGCGTTTTCCTAGTTTTATTAATTGTTTTGTTCTTTTTTTTAATACATATCAGTACTTTATAAATCATTAATTCATCATCGTATAGATAATTCAATGTACTGTTAGGTATAACCTAACTTGCCCTAGTCAGGTCAATGTGTGTATAGTATCTAGGAGGCATTGGAATCCCCTTCGGGAGACAGCCTAAGCAAGCGGTGGGAAAAACAGAAGAGGTGTTATTGGATTGTCGAGTGTGGTGATTTTTAGGAATGGTTTCTTTCTGTATTTTCTGAAGATTAATTTAAATAAATACTGAATAGTTATATCAGCATTGATTATTGTTACTTACTACCCCTAGACATAACAATTGGGGGGCTCGTCACTTAATACTTCTTATTTTTACGTGCATGGTTGTGTGTCGATATGGAATCAAACCCTTTCGTGTCGCCGCGGTTTGACGAGGACGCTGTACCTTTGGACCTAATACAAGCCATGGGAAGGTTTCAGGTAAATAATTCTGATGGATTTGTACGTGCATTGCGAATGGTATGTGAGGCGGAAACTTCACCAGTGCAGGCTACGATGAGTGAATGCACCACTGTTGGCGCGCCTCCCGTTCCGCCACGGTCGCGTTCCACTGTGTCACCAACCTTGCCGTCTGAGGCTGCCGGTGCAAGGTCGTCCGTGCGACCCGAGCTTGCGTCTCCAACGCAGATCAACGCCTATTGATATCGCAACCAGAGTTTGCTTCACCGTCGCCCGTTGCAGATAGTACAGGGTTGCTCACGCATCCCGTGCTCGCGACGTCGCCAAGGGTTTGTGACATTGTTCCTCGAGAACATATAGGGGATACCACGGTTCGTGCCCTCAAATTGACATACCAATATTTGAAGGGCGTTTGGATGCAAATTCACCGGCTGAATTTCTTCAGCAACTCTCTCGGTACGCTACTGCAGTGCATCGCGATCGGCATTGGCTGTTGCAGGAGATTCTTCCTGTAGCGCTAGTGGGTGATGCGCAACGCTGGTGGATGTCACGTGGGGGATACACCATTTGGGATGGTTTTCAGCAGGATTTCCTCAGGACCTTTGGAGAACCGGATCGCCTACGACGTCTGCGCATGGAACTGGAAACTCGGACACAGCACCCTGATGAAGACCTTGGCTCCTTTGTGCGGGTCATCAGAGCTTACAGCGAGCGTTTAGGATCCACAGAGTCTGAAGAGGAGCTAGTGAACAGAGTCTTGGCCCAAGTTACTCCATTTACTCGACATGCATTGCTAGGGAGGAACTTCACATCACTAAGAGACTTAGAGGATGTAGGTCCAGAGATTCAGGATTTGGTTTGGCGTAATTCGTGTTACCGCCCTCCTCCTTTGCCTGATACTTTCCTTGAACGAGACCTCGCTTTCTACCCCACCAAGCAAACAACTTCAGATGCGTTGTCCAAACGTAAGGCGCTTACACTCCCTCGAGCTCGGTCAAACGAATCCTGCAACCGGTGTGGAGGTAGAGGACACTGGGCTAAGCAATGCCCCACACCCCGCTCAGATCTAGGCACTATACCTACAACTAACATTCAGGGAAACTACCAGATGTGAGACCTTTACCTGCGAGGTCTTGCATGGAATCAGTAATGCAGGTAAGCCACGTCAAATGTGGAACTCCCATTTTAGATGTAAATATAGGAGATGCTTCTCTCCCCGCACTGATGGACACGGGATCGTGTGTCAGTTTACTAGGGGAGGTGGGTCTACAGGCAGCAGTAGCAGCAGGTGCTAAAGCATGCAATGTTTCGCGTTCATTGTGTTTAGCATCAGGGACTGCAGCAGCTACAGCACAGCTTCGAGTACACATCCGATGGTCCGGAGGTACGCGTCGGCAAAAATTCTTATTCTTGCCTGACCTTGCAGCCACCATTATCCTGGGACGAGACTTTCTCCAAGCAACAGGCATTTCACTGCACATAGCGGAAGGAGGCTGGACAGTTGGTACGTCCATACAGAGGCTGATTCCTTTTGCAAACCAGAGTGTTAATAATATGGGAGTATCAAGGGATATTGACACTGTCATAGACTCAATTGGATTGCAACAGTTGTTTTCCCTGACAACAGCTGAGGATACAGTTATCCAGACTACTGTATCTCCTGTTCGTTTATCTCCTCTTACTTCACACGCGCCATTGCCTGTGGCTTCAGGTTCACGTCGGCAGAAACAGGTTGATGACGTTGTAGCAGCTTGGCGTATAGTAGCTCCTATGTTACCAGGATTCACTCGTACATCTCTACAGCAACACCCTGATTTGCAGCAAAACTTGTCCACTGAGGCGCAGTTAGTGCTTGCGCCAATACAAGTTGCTGTTCAACATGATGATACACTGATGATGATAACTGAGGATACAGTTATCCCGACTACTGGCTCTCCTGTTTGTTTATCTCCTCTATCTTCCGGTGCACCATTGCCTGTGGCTTCAGGTCCAGGGCGGCAGAAACCGCTTGATGACGTTGTAGCGGCGTTGCGTATAGTACATCCTATGCTACCAGGATTCACTCGTACATCGCTACAGGAACAACCTGAATTGCAGCAAAACTTGTCCACTGAGGCGCAGTTAGTGTTTGCGACAATAGAGGGTGCTGTTCAACATGGTCCTCCGGAAGTGCAAGTTTCCCTGGCTAAAGTCCTTGCAAGATATGCCCATATCTTCACGGCAGTCCCAGGGTTAACTACAAGAATTGAACATACAATTGACACAGGTAACAACAGACCATCCAGATGCAAGTTGCGCCCGGTCAACAACAGCAAAAGGGTGATTCTCGATGGGCTCGTGGACGACCTGTTGGAGCAGGGTATCATACAATCATCCAGCAGTAGTTGGACATCTGCTCCAGTTATAGTTCCGAAAAAATCGGGAGGCCACAGACTGGCTGTGGACTACAGACAGGTCAATAAGCGCACTACTGTGCCACTATATCCTATGCCGAATACAGAATGGGTGTTTGCACAATTGGGACGAGCTAAGTGGTTTTCAACCCTAGACTTGTCTCAAGGTTTTCATCAGATATCCGTTTCTCCTGCAGATCGACATAAAACGGCTTTCATATGCCATCGTGGAGTCTTCGAATACCTTCGTATGCCGTTTGGCCTCGCCGGCAGTCCTGCTCGGTTCCAGGAGCTCATGGATAATGTACTACACGACCTCAAGTACAAATGTGTCATGGCTTTTTTGGATGATTTTGTGGTTTTTTCTGAGACAGCAGAACAGCATGTCCGTGACGTGGATGCAGTACTGTCACACATTGAAGCTGCAAATTTAACTATAAACCCACGAAAAGTTCAGCTGTTTCAGCAGCAACTGGGTTTTCTTGGCCACCTTATTCGTCCCGGAGAATGTGCTCCTGACCCGGAGAAACTGGCTACATTAAAGAACTACCCATCACCAACCACGGTTAAGGAGCTGCAGCGTTTCCTTGGTTTTGTTGGGTACTACCGGTCTTTTCTTCCAAATTTTTCCCAAGTGTCCTTGCCACTCACACACCTGTTGCGCAAGAACACGCAATGGCGTTGGGAACAGAGAGAGGCAGCCGCTTTTCGGGCTCTCATGGATGGCCTCATTGATGCACAGCACTAGCACTTCCCGATCTTAACAAACCATTCAGAGTGGAAACAGATGCCAGTGGTGTTGGTATTGCAGCTGTACTTTTGCAAGAATTCAATAACGTATTCCGCCCCGTAGAATTCATAAGCCGGCAGTTAACAAAGCATGAAGAACATTACACTGTGCAGGAGCTGGAATGCCTGGCGGTAGTTTGGGCTGTTGATAAGTTTCGACCCTATCTGGAGTTTTCACACTTTGACGTCTTTTGTGATCATGCCTCTCTTACGTGGATGTTCAAAACAGAACTTACTTCTAGCCGGGTGAAACGCTGGGTTTTACGGTTGCAAGGTTTCAATTGCCACTATACGGTTTCGTAAGGGCCGTGACAACATACCAGCTGATGCACTAAGCAGAGCTCCTTGTGCAGTAGTGCAACAGGATCATGTTCCCTCATTGCTGAAGCACTGTTCCCTTATAACCTAACTTGCCCTAGTCAGGTCAATGTGTGTATAGTATCTAGGAGGCATTGGAATTCCCTTCGGGAGACAGCCTAAGCAAGCGGTGGGAAAAACAGAAGAAGGTGTTATTGGATTGTCGAGTGTGGTGATTTTTAGGAATGGTTTCTTTCTGTATTTTCTGAAGATTAATTTAAATAAATACTGAATAGTTATATCAGCATTGATTATTGTTACTTACTACCCCTAGACGTAACAGTACATTATCATGTTATTAACTATTAACTATTGATTTATAGACGAAGTTATTGTAAGTGTGAACCAACTGTATGTTTACTGAAATGTTTATGTTCTACTGTTTTTATTACGTTTTATGGATGATTTTAAATTTACTATCCTAGTACCTCAATGTAAAATGGCAGCAATGCTATATTTGAGTGAATGAATAAATAAATGGTTGGTCAGTAGCCAATAAATTAGTTCTCTTACCTTAGGTAAAACGTACAACACACATACTTTTATTCTTTATCACCAGAAATTGCTGTTAACACTATTCTCCGCAAGCGGCTATAAGGTGAGTGACAGTACAACAGGATAGTTTCCCAACGGGGCAAACTTTGGGGATTCCATCACCCTAAACACATCAAATAAAATCAAATATTTATAATCTTTGATAGAAGTACAGAAACCGTTTGGTGTTAACTAAAGAAACAAACGGATTTGGTTAAACTAGCTAGTCGCTATACATAAAAAAGTGGATGATTTCAAAGAGGCGATTACAAACATTTCTTTGAATACGGTGGAGTGACTAACTAGGTGGCTACTTCGTTACTTGTGACACTCGCAAAAACACTTGCATGATTCCATTAATTGAGCCACTACGAGCGATCGCCGGATTAGAGAGAGAGAGAGAGAGAGAGAGAGAGAGAGAGAAATGGGAGAAAAAGTTTCTAGTTATTCTAATGGAGACTTCGTTCGAATCCAAGTCGTCGTTTTAAAGTACCAAGGTAGTAACAAAAGATCCAAGGTAGCTTATCGCACGATCGAATTGATTTGAGGGAGATATGTTGTCACATTTCACGAACAGTAAGCTATAAACGTCATTTTTATTATAACTTTAATTTTTCCATAAAGATGCTAGGGTATACGAGTCAATTGTAGCCGGTGTGACCTTGTTCTATGATGAAGATTCGACGGTTCGTTGGTAGACAGAATTTTTTAACTTCTATGGACTCAAGTCCATCAGTTCTTGGCTTAGAAATGTACAAACGGTGAATTTGGAGCCGTCCTAGCAACGAGGCACAAAATTAGTTCTAAGGTTCTTCCTAATTAGCCTTGTTGATTCTGGTACTGTCCGCGGGTGGAATCGTGTCCAGCTTGATTGATCGGTGTTTCATACTTAAATACGCCGGTCTCTAGTTGGTCTTGTTCGCTCGTCGATGGTGTCGGTTCCTACTGTGTTAGCTTGGTCCGCTTTTAGTTGAATGTCTGCCACTTTAAATTAGTTATACGATTGAGTGGGTATAGACTCTAAATACAAATTTATTTACATAAACACAAAATAAGTAGATTATTATAGAATCTAATTTCAAAAGCGATATCGTTTTGTAAACATTTCGATTTAACTTTGATAACACTCTTGTAGAAAATATATTCATAATGAAGAATACGACGTTTTTAGATCAGATTATGTAGAACAAAACTTTTACAGTAATATCTTGAAAACCATGTTAGCCTTAGCCCCAGTTCCAATGCACTTGCTACGTGCTCGCGACTACTCTATATCCTTTATGCCCTTGTCTCCCTAGCATAATAAAGTTATAATGTTACAACTTGGCCAATATCCTTCTCTCCGCGCGCGCAACAACGTCCTAAGTGCACGTACAATACCACGGAGACAGCACGTTGTTACACGGAGAAAGTGTTATTATATTCCGACCATGTCTTCGGTGGATGTCGAAGGGTACACCACTGCTAATGGCGGGGGTATCGATGAAATGATTTGAAATCGTTTGTAAGGAGCTGGTTGTGACTTCGAAACTACGGGTGACATTCGGAGAGACTCGGATAAAGTCGGAGATGGTCGTGATCTCGCCAGGTACGTGAGGATAAAGAAAGAAATGTGGAGACAGATGGAGAGCGTATCTGTTATGGATAATGTAAGTTTTATATGCACATTATGATTGATGTGAGGTCGCCCTGTCAAAACAAGACCTCGAATATCCTTAGATGTATGTCAAAGCGGATATCATTACCCTATCTATATATTTCCTGCTAGGAAGCTTCGCAAACGCTTTTTCAGGCGCGTTGTTGAATGAGTGTAATTGTTAAACGAAAAAAGCATAAAATTGCGATTTTCATAACAAATACGATAACGCTCAAATTTCACACGAATATACTAATTCATAAAATTAAGGTTCTGTGAAAAAATCATTACAATCGGATAAAGTATGAAGTGTTAAGTCGAAGAAATTTTAAAAATCGAAAAAAATCGTAAAATTGCGATTTTCATAAGAAATAATTAATCGATTGCGCTCAAATTTCACACGAATATATTATTTAAAAAATTAAGTTTAAAAAAATCATTACAATCGGATAAAACATGTAGGTGTTATAAGTCGAAGATTTTTTTTAAAAAAATCGAAAGAATGGTAAAATTACGATTTTCATGAGAAATAATTTTTTGATTGCGCTCAAAAACGTGGCAGTTCTAAGTTCAGAGATTTCGAAGGCCTCCACAAAATTTCATCGCAATCGTAGTATCGAACAGCCAAAAATACAAAAAAAAAACATCCCGGAATTTTTCCTCCAGTGTAGTGAAATGGAATCTTCGCTTCACTCGCTTCGCTCATCCAACAAACTTAGTCCAAATTAGGACAATACAAAGGGGCAGCTTAGTTGGGGCGGATACGAGGAGTCTCTCAGTCTTCACGAAATGTAAAATGAATACAAAAACTGACAAATCGGGGGATTTTTTATTAATATTTTGCATTCATTTTTTCCATATCAATTAACATAACATGCCATTTTATAAAAGAAAATAGTTGAATGCAAGAGCAACAGAAAGAGCATTTGCCCCGTAGTACTTTCGTACCTGTTACCCTTGGTACACAAAATCCCCACATTATAAAATACATCGTATCATGTTAAAATTGTACATATCAAATAAACACATCACAATATTAATAAAACACATTAAAACACTTCCACATCAACAAAAAAAACTAAAAACAAATTGCTAATTAAAAAACCTCTTAATATCCATGTTGAAACATCTATCACTTTTTAAATCACTTGGTAGGAGATTCCACAACTAAACAGGTCGATTAAAATTCTGGTACGCCGATGTTCTGGCCCTAGGTGGTATTAAGGGAACACACCTGACCATACTTGCGAATTTTTCTGGGGGTACGTACATCTACATTCCATCTGGGTGTAGGTTTTATTTTCGTTTTATTTTAAATGTGGCCACATAACGACAGGACAAATGTCCAACAAGTGCAATTTACCAAACCATAACAATACAAACATAATGCAACAATACAATGTAAAATTAATTTGGTAAAAATGGCTATTAAAATTATACTAGGGAAACGCCAAAGTCGTTGTTAGACGAGCGAGAGAGCCATGTGTTGAGGACGCGGGAACATTTGCATCTAAGTTTGATTGTAATATTCGTATAAATAAAAGGGTATTTAAGTTTTGGTCATTGTTTAGGCCATAATGCTCCACTGTAGCCTATGATAGGCTAGGGAGGCCTAAGGTAGGGGGAAGAAAAGGAATGTTACAGGGTACTCAACACATGGCTCACTCACTCGTCTAACAACGACTTTGGCGTTTCCCTAGTTATTATGTATAATTAATAGGGTTTTGAGTTTAGTTGGTATACGGGCGCGTCAACTGTAAGGCCATAATGCGCCACTCTAGCCTACGATAGGCTAGGTAGGCCTTAGGTATATGAGGAGGAAAGGTAACGTTACCGGGTACTCAACACATGGCTCACTCACTCGTTTAACAACGACTTTAGCGTTTCCCTAGTATAATCATTGAACAAACATTTGTGGTCACAGACACTTGATCAACAGATACACCCCAGGCTAAATGGAACGGCCAGCTAGTGTACGACTCCTACACTTGTATAGATACTGCCTCCAGCGTCAATGAAAAATTAAAGACAATTTAAGCTTAGGGAGGCGAACAGAGAAAATGGTTTTAAGTTTTGGTTTCAGGGCGCGTCAACCGTTCGGTTATGATGCTCCACTCTAGCCTAAGGGATTTAGGGAGGAAAATCCTATGCTGGTCAGAACCAGCCACGAGTAGGTGAAAAAAAGGGGGTTCTCACGTCGTGGTCGTCATCGTCTTTCGTTCGTGTTATCATGGTCATCGTCGTCAAGGGGGTTGTCAGGGAAGGGGTAGAGAGTATCTATGGGGTAGAGGTCCCCGACGACGACTGCCAGAGGTCGCATCTTTTCCGGGAGTATATATACTTCTCTTTTTTACTTACCAGCTGATGTTTGCGAGATCTATTTCCTCGTCTTTTACGATATGCAGAGCAATGCTCTGTGCCAAATGCACGACCATATGGTTTAGGCCTACGCAAAGCGTACACATATCTAACATTTATGACGTAGGTTAGAATAAAGTAGGTGGTCTAGTCTACGATTTTAATTATACCTTTATATGGCGTAGTACTGCGTGTATACTGTAAAGGGTCTACTGCGGTATTGCACTTATCTTGTGGATGGTCAATTGGTCATCATTATTAATTAGTTGATGAATTTAAACAAGAATAATGACATTACCTTTAGAGAATGACATACCGTGTTGACAACAAAAACATACGAAAAATCACCGACTGATAGCGACTATATCTGAATTGTTTTTTTATATCGTAGGCTGTGGCCTATTTTTCATATGAAAAATCTAAACAAATGCTACCGATATTTTTAAAAATCCCATTTTATTTCTTGCAGATTTAAATCGCAACGGATTGTGCTCATTTTGTTAGCAGTTCTCAGTTACCTGGTCACGGACGTCTGTTTAAAATTTCAGCTCAATCTATTTAGCCGTTCGGCCGTATGGGACCGGACAGACAGACATTTAACAAACATTTAACATTTAACATTTAACAGAATTAATCACGACCAAGGCCCGATCGAGTAGCGTTGTAGACTACGTTCGCTGCGCTCACTCGTCTAATAAACACGAATGTTGCATGTATGTTTGAGTAAATGATTAAGTGAGTGTGTAAAGTGAGAATATGAATTGTATGTGAGTGTACGAGCGACTGTAGACATTGCTGAAGTTGGTTAAATTATTTTTTAGATTTTAAGGCAAGTTATAGGGGGAAAAAAGGGGGGAAAAAAAAGTTTTGGGTGAGTTGAAAATTTTTTTTTGCGGGAAAAAAAATGAATTATGGTTTTTTTGAAAGTGGTGGTTTTGAAAAGCGGGAAAAATTTTTGGGGCAATGGGTTTTAAAATTGATAATTTTTGATTTAAAGGGGAACTTTTTTTTTTAAACTTGGGAAAAAAAAAACCAAAAAATTTTAAAAATTTGGGAAAGAAAAAAAGAAAGGAATGGGAAAAAAGAGGGAAATTTTTTTTAAAGGAAAAAAGGGGGGGGGGGGGAATGCTTTCCAAAAATTTTTTTTAGAAAAAAAAAAAATTTCGCGGGAAAAAAGGAAGGGTTTAAAAAGGAGGTGGGGAAGGGAGGAAAAAAAAAGTGGGAAAACAAAAAATTTAAAAAAAAAAAAGCTTTGAGTTTTTGTATTTGTATAGGAAATTAAAAATTTAAAAATTTTTTTTGGGGAAGAATATTTTGGGGTATTGACGATTTATTTAATTTGCAAAAAAAAAAACCCCCGGAAAAAAAAAATGTTTTTCCCTATGGTTTAAAACCCGGGGGGCCGAAATAAACCTTTTTCCCCCTTTTGGAAATTGAATTGTCCTTTTTAAACAAAAATTTTGAATTCAATTAAAAGGGGAAAAAATTTAAAGGAAGTTTTTTTTAATTTTTTACAAAAAATATAAATTATAAAACACGTTTTGATAATTTAAATTCCCTTTTAAAAGAAACCCCAAGAAGGGTTGAAATGAGGTTATTGGGTTTTACTTCTAAAACCCCAAACTATTAAAAGGAATAGGGGGGGGGGGTTTTGATAAATGGGGGCTAACGGGGGGCCAAAAAAGCATAACCCTTTAAATAATAGTAAATTGAAAAAAAAGCCTTTTTTGGAAAAAAACCTGTTTTTTTGTGTAGAAATTTTTTGGGAAAGGGTTAGAAATAAAATAAAACATAATTTTATTTTAATTTGTTTTGGGTTTTTTAAAAAAAATCAAAAAAGGGTGAATTAACGGCCAAATTATTATATAAAATAGCAAAGTTAAAAAATTTTTATTGAAACCCCTATTTTTTTTTTTTTTTTTCAAATGAAAAAAAAACAATAAAAAATAAAAATAATTAATAAAAAAAATAAAAAAAATTAAAACGAATTATTTGTTTAAAACCCCCCCCAAATTACAGCTCAACCCCTCGGTCAAAAAACATTGATAACTCTCCATTTTTAATATTTTGGGATTTATAATAATTGGCAAATTTTGATAATTTTTTAAGTTTTTGGTAAAATGTCTAGAGCGACTACCTGGAATTACAGACCCGGGTTCTACCCCAGTTGGGGATGGATTTTTTAACTTTAGAATTGTATTTTTAAATATTCAAATTTATAAAACTAAGGCTAATTACGTGTAAGAAAAAAAAGAGGGTGAAGGAAACTGAAAACTTTTTATAATTTTGGTTGGAGGTGGGGTTTTTTTTCCGCTTTTCTTTGGTTTTGTTTTTGCCTTTAATCACGTTTTTTTCTAATCTCCATTTTAGCTCTCAAAAAACGTGTGTCATTATACACAAGACTATAATTTTATTCTAGAAACTTATGGAAAGCTATTGGCAAATTTGGTGGAGGTGCCGGGTTTTGGAGCACATACTTTTTCCCCTTTACGAAATTATCGCCATTGAAACCGTTTCAATTTTTTTTAAGCGTTTTTAAACACGTTTTTTTAAAAAAAAAAAAAAAAGAAAGAAAGTTGTTAATTCCCTTTAAAATACTTGTGACGAAACAAGCGAGGAGCAGGTACGATGCAAAGGAAAAAATATAATGGTGCTTTCCCCACAGGGGAACGATTTTTGTAGTTTAAAACCCCATAGACACCTTTCCTCTTTATAAATTACAGGGCCGCTTCGCGAAAAGATTTTTTTTTTCGCGGGTTTTATGGATGAGCTTTTTTGTAAGTTTTTGTTTTGCGTGGGATCATTTTACTTTTGCAAGGCTTTTTTTAACGCTTTTGCAGGTGATTGTTGTAAAAATTTCTTTTGTTAGGTTAATTTTTATTATACCCCAAAAAAAAAAATCATTTTTAAAATTTTATTTTTTGGATTTTTGGCTAATTTTTTTCAATTTTTTTTCATTCAAAAGGCAATACATCCCCTTTGGGCCCTTTTTTTACTTAGCTTAATGCCATGTTGAAAAATATAAAAGTTGTAACCCCCCCCAGTTTGGTCAGAATGGGCCCTCAAAAATATCCCCAAAAAAAATTTTTCCCCATTAAAAATCCCCGAAAAAATCTTTTAAAAAGTACGATATTCACGAGAAATTTTTTCTTCGTTTATCCCAAAAAACTTTGGGCAGGTCTAAGTTCACAAAATTTTAAAGGTCCCCCTTCCCCAATTTTCCATCAAGATCCCCATATCCCTTTTTTGCCCGGGTTAGAGCCCCAAAAAAAAGAAACAAAAAAAAAAAAAAAACAAAAAAAAAAAACAAAAAAAAAAAAGGGGCCCCCCACTTTTTTTTGAGGGGGCCAAGTAAAAAATTTAAATTTGAAGCCCTTCGTTTTCGCTCACTCAAATACGTAGAAACCCATTTTTACATAAAAACTTTTCAGGGAAAAAACCCATTAATACGGGTCGTGGCGGGGAGGCATTTGGTTTTGAAAAAAAAATTTTTTCCCAGGCTTTAATAAACCATAATTGTTTTTTTAATTAAGTCGCTAAAGTCTCTGCAAATGCACTTGGGGTAAGGTTCTTCGAGACGATAAAAATACGATTCTAAAAAAACCCAAACCTTTTGCGGGGTTTGAAAACCCCTGTCCTCGTTAGAGCCATACACTTCGGCCAGCGCCCCCCAATTTTATAGTGCCAACGCGGGGGCCCCCTGACGCAGAAAATGTACTTACTACTTTTAAAAAACAAAAAAAAAATTTAAATTATGTTAAACCGTAATTATAAAAACAATAATTGATACTTTTTCGAGCTTCCTGTTTGCACCTAGAAACTTTTCGGAATTTTTTTGCGTTCGTAAGCTATAACTCTTTTACAAATAACTTCAGGCGAGAACAATATTAAGCATCCCCCTTGCATTCAGCTAGAAATACCCCCTCAAATACTTGATAATCTAGGAATCAATGCAGTGTTTAAAAAAACACTTAACAAGGTTTTGTGAGCAAAGTTAGGCAATTAAACCCCAAAACACCAGTAAAAGTCCGAGATATAAGCCAAGCGAATTTAACAAACTTATGTAACTCTAACAAATATATGCAGAGAAAACAAACATACAAATTGTTAAGAAAAACTTGAGTAGCTCTGGCTACACGAGATGTTGATTTTCAACTTATAATTCTAATCGAAACGGAAATTTACATTTAAACCAAGTTCAATCTCTACTGGTTACTGTTTACAGATGAAACCGTGTAACAGGTTCGCGAATTAGCTTCTGAGAAGTTCAATCTGTGGATACACTGATGGAACGACCTGTGTTTTTGTTTGTTTGTTTGTTTTTGTTTTTTTGTTTGGCCCAAGGAACGCTTCCTTGTGCAAATAATTGCATCGAGGTCAGTTGCTAATCGAGCTAATGCTCTGAAGTGCTCTCTTCGAGTTTTCTTGAATTGGACACTTCGATAGAAAACAACTTGTTTGGATAAGAATTAACTGGATTAAAGTAGCAAGTGTGTTGAAAAATATTAATAATTCGTCATTAACACTGTTGGTATATATTGTATTGAAAAGAGTAACAAACATTACAGAAAACAATTAGTTTACAGTGATTTATAATGGGAACTGAATTGTATTTGAATTATAACGCATTTTAATGTGATATATAATGAGAGTGTAATGTCCAATTATTTGTTTCAATATAAAAACAAGTCTTATCGAATTCAAGAAGAATGTCAGCATTTTGTATCATATCGATTTTAGTATGACATTCTATAACATGTATGAGGTACATAATACATAATATGAATAATTACAAAATATTCAGTAACAAAATTAAGTGGAAGGATTAAAGTTTTATTTTATTTTTTATTTGATTAGTGTAGTGTAGACTTGTACATTATATTTTAAGTTACATGTACTGAATGTACTGTGAGACTACATTATAATTTGAGCTAATTGGTAGAATGAAATTGAGAAAAATGGCAGTCTAAGTACACTGTAAAAACTAGTTAAAACCTTTACCTTCGGCCATTTCAAGCTATCGTTCGCTCCATAAAAAACAAAATGTCTTTCCAACAGACGGAAGACTTACTTTATTGGTCAACGCTTTTTCGAAAGACGTTTAACAGTAACACACTAGTAAAACGCTGAAACAAATAAAATAGAATGCGTACACGTCAGTAAAAAAAAGAAAAGGGTGAACTAATAGAATAGGCTCGTCGATTGAAAGGAGTGAAAAGCATTTCGGACGTGTCCAGTGTGTCGCGCGTCCCCCTGGAGACTAGACACGTCTCCCCCCCTTAACCGCCCCTCCCGCCCCCCACAAGCGACATCGCCGCGTCCCCACTCGCCACAGGCATACCAACAATGATAAATTGGAAACTTCCGAACTAATTTATTTTTTTGGATGAGATACCTGCATAGGGAAACTTACTTCTCTTTAGTAACCTTTAACTATAAAGTCACGGCCGTCCGGACAACATACTTACCCGTTTAAAAACGGGTTTCCAAATATTATTTTTGTATGTTCTGCGAGCATATAACAGACGATTCTAAGTAAAGTCTAGCCTAAGAAATACAAATTACACTAAAACACAAGTATTATTGATATTACGGAGAAAAATTATTACAATATTTGTTTAAATCGCACGCAAAAAAAGGAAAAAAATCTTTTGAAAATTTCAAAATTATTTTTTTTTTGGATAATAAACTAAAAAGCAATTTTTTAAAAGAAAGACACATCGCTTTTTCAGCCGATTTTAAAACGTTTTTCTCATGGTTAAGTATATTTACCCCTTTATTTTGACATTGGTATTAAAGCAACAAGCAAAAAAGTGGTCTTTCTCATTTTTAATGTGTACCACATGATCCTGTTTGCAAAAAATTTCCCCCATTAAACCCTTCCGGAAAAAAAAACTCACGACCTTTTACACGGTGCCCCAAAACCTTTCCCCTCGAATTTATGAATTTCTGGGTAAAAGTGTGGTCATAGCGAAAACGCATGAAATACCAACCAACCACATTTATGAAAACTTTTTTCCTCCTTTTTTGCATATTTCTTTTCACTCGCGCGTTATTCTGGGATTTCGTCGGTAAGGGTCCTCGTCTATCCCACGTACCCCCCCCCCCCCCCCGTCGCCTCCCCCCCTTTCCCTCACCGTCAAAAACCTCCTAAATTGAAAAACCAAAAACGCCCAAAAACCCACCGACATAAACACAGCCACAAATGTGTTTCCCTATTTCCTTAAAAAAAAGATAAAAAAAGCGATGGTGACTATAGCGCAAAAAAAAGTTTTTCGGGGGTAATTATTTGAGGCACAAAATAAAGGTTTTTAAAAAAATATAAAACGTTTATTAAAAAATATTAAAAATTCCCCTTGGGGATAATAAAACACACGGGCCCCAGCCTTCGAAAAAATTCCCAACGGGGATTTGCCCAATGCATTTCCACGCAACACTTCCAATTCAGCCTCCCTGGGGTTTTGTTGGCCAAAATTGTGAAGCTACAATTTAAAATATATTCAACTTGAATTTACTACGTTTTTACCCTTTAATAAGCGACGTATTTTTATTTCACGCCTCGTAATGGTTCTATAAACAGAGTCTATGAGAAAAATGGGTCCCCCCCCCCCCCCCCCCCCCATTAAATTATCATTAAAAGACTTTAAAAAATGGGCGTAGGGTAATCTCATTTTTACGTGGAGTCGAAAAAAACGTTGAGAGATCAGTTAGTACAACATGTGGCACATCATAAGGGGCGAAAGATTAACAAAAAAGGCCGCACTATTTCGGTGTACCAGAGAAAAGTAGGCCAAACAAATCTTTAATTTTGTCGCGATGTTTGTGGAAAAAATCTAAAATACCAACGGAAATTTGTGGGTGACGGGTTGTTATTTTAAATTTTAAAAATTTGGTTGGACCTTAATTAAATTTGGTATTTGCCTTTTTTTTAATTAGCTTTAAAAAATTCATATGGTACAATTAAAATCAATAAAATTACTTTTTGAACATTTAAAAATATTAAGATACACCCTTTAAATAATACCAATATTTTTAAGTACATTAGTTTTTTTGTAGCTGTTAAAAAAGTATGTTCGTCCCTGAAAACAAGAACGCCCATTTTAATATTTTTAATAATATCTTTTAATGAGTTAGCATAATTTACATTTTTTAAAACACGACGTGAAAATTCAAATGTGCGTCTTATAAAAACACCCCCCCCTTAGCCACCGAAACACTCCATCACCAAACTGACAACAGAAAAGCTAAAACGCGAAATTCAAAACACCGCAAAAACCAACTCCTCGTCGTCGCCACTCGTGTATGGTAATTCCCAGTTTCGCTGTGACCCAAAACAGATTTTATTTCCTCGTCTATATGGCAACATCATTGGAAGCCGACACACAAACACCACAAAGAGAAAACGATAACAACCACAAATTGGCGGGGACGCGGTATAATCAGTACTCGACAATTTGCGCCGGACCAAATTCACAAATAATAAAACTTTGTTTTGTTTTTCTTTTTTGAACGGGAAAGTTTTTCCCCTAAATAAAAGCCAACATCAAAACGTCAGGGGGTATTTGATATTTCCAATGATTTGTTTTGTTTAAAAATTTGAGTTTTTAGAAATTGTTTTTCTAAGGGAAATTAAAATGTACAACCATCAAATACACAATTTTGTTTTTGAGAAATAAATAAAACACTTTGTAAATCTACTAAATAATGATCAATCTAGATTCTAGAATAATCCAACGTGTTTGATAACCAAAAACATTGATGCTAAATCGTGTGTGATCAGTTATGACAGGTGTATTTAAAAGCTTTGAAAGGACTTTTCAGTCATGACAGCTTTTTTATGTTGCGATTATTAAAAGAGGGAGCGGGGGCGATTGAGTATTCCATGCAACTGAAACGGCTCTCTTTTGTGTTCTGTCGTCTGTACATCGAAAATCAGCCGAACCGCTAACAGATTCGCGAAAAATTTTAAACGACATTCGTTCGAGTTAACTAAAAACTGCTACAAAATAGCTAGATCCATTATATTTTAAGCCTACAATAAATAAAGATGTTCGATAGCATTTGTTTAGTAGCAGCTAGCGGGACGAGATCTACCTGTGGCTGGCATGGCCAAGTGCTAAGCATTAGCCTACCGCACGGAGGGTTGGGGTTCGATGCCCGTTAGTTAGAACATTTTTATATTTTTCCACCCACATATTATTTTTGAAAGGTGTTAAATGGAAAATAAAAATTAGGTGATTTTGTTTGATCTTGGAAATTTGTTAATGTTTAACGCTAATACGTTTGAACACAATTCAAATTTTAAATGTTTAATTTAAATAACTAGGGAAAACGCCAAAGTCGTTGTTAAACGAGTGAGTGAGCCAAGTGTTGAGTACCCGGGAACATCCCCTTTCCTCCCATATACCTAGGGCTGGATCTAGCCCAGTATGGGTAATGATACCGGGAACTATACACATGGCTCACCCACTCGTTTAACAACGACTTTGGCGTTTCCCTAGTTAGATAGAACGACAATTTCATACGCAGGAGCAACACTTATATCGATCAACGAGGCTAATACTGTTTGAGACGGGACATGAATTTAAAGTGCGTCTCGCATTACACCTAGGACTAGGACTTTTTTGAAGTTTTGAAATATTTGGTTTATTTTAAACGTTTTAGAACAGTTAAGATTAATGAAATATATAATTTTTATACTTTTTAATGTTCTTTCGTAACAGACATAAATCAAATTAATGCAATATTTCGGGTATTTTCAGTACCCTTCTAATGACAAATTGAATGGGGTATTGAAAATACCAGAAATATTGCATACATTTGATTTATTTATAAAAGAGCATATAAAAGACAACTAATTTTATTCCAATTGGTTTCTTATTTAACGTCTATCCAATTCAACTATAAAAAATAGATGTACGAATGAGCAAAATTTACTATGTATATTTTCTTAGTTTCAAATACATTTACTACGTAAAGGTTAATGATTTTTATACTGTCCTGCTTTGTAACCCAGTTCACAAGTATACGATAAATAAATAAATTAAGAAGAAAAACTACATAATAACCGGCGTAGTAGTTGTAATTGAAGTTGAAGTTGAAAATCTAGATGGGATAGATTGGGATTCAAAGCCAGCTTTTCAACAAGCCGTACGACAAATAGTCTCCAACAAAATGTATCTAATACAGAAACATTTACGAAGTTATACACGCAATAAATCGAAATGGTACACAATATCTATAATTGTAGAAATACGTGCATGTAGCAATTTCAAGTGTCATTTTATAGCGTTTGTAGTATCTACATTTTGGCTAACATCAAAACCTTGTGTATGAACTTTTTTCATATTTTTTATTTAAAATTTGGTTATCCAGGGTGAATTAATATCAACTGAATAAAAACGTGTATAAACAAATTATAGATACAATGGAAAATAAAATAAAATAGGACTAGAAAACTAAGTTTTAAGTGAAAAAATAGCGCTTTGTAGCATCTATTCACAAAACGCTATTTTCACGTACCTCTAATAATTGGGTATATTCAGGTAGATTTGTTAAGGGTAACACGCATTAGTGACAAAGTGTGTCACTCACAAATCCACACACAAATCCTTGTTTTCAGTAAAAACGTTTATTATTATTTTAATTTGACAAACAAAAAACGATGAAGGTATAAGTACTGAAAACAAATTAAAATTTTAACAATACATTTTTGAGTGAATTGAGTACCTTGTAAAAGCGAGTGATAATAACTTCAACTTACCTTATTCAATTATTTTGCTAAGCACGGGAGGTTGGCCTCGTGTTCTGGAACAAAATTTTAATTAAAATTCACCCTTAATCAAAGGAGAAGGTAGGTAAAATTTACAATATATATATATATATTAAGTTTTTAAGGCTTTCGTGGCCCGAAGTATTAGAATCACAATTGTAAACTTGTCGGGTTATTTCGCCACGTCGATTTGACTTACCCATGTCAACGTTTCTGGACCGCTCTGGGTCCCGTCATCAGGACGACTGAAACGTTGACATGGGTAAGTCAAATCGACGTGGCGAAATAACCCGACAAGTTTACAATTGTGATTCTAATATATATATATATATATATATATATTGTTTTAAACTTGGCTTTATAGTAGGCGACTATGACGCTGTTATGTAAGTACTTTAGACAGAAATTAAAAAAGTGACTACACCGGGGTTTGAACCCGGGACCTTAGCTTACCGGGCTATGCTCTAACCAACTGAGCTATGCGGCCACCAATTTAAAACTGTCTAATTTTTTGGTCTGTTTTGTACATTGTTAATAACGTGTGTAGAGCAGATTGCACTGCCTATTAGACTGCACATGAAATTAAATTGGAGAAATACAAACCATCTCTGTAACCCTAGAGTTGGGAAATATGATGTTTTAAACTTGGCTTTATAGTAGGCGACTATGACGCTGTTATGTTAGTACTTTAGACAGAAATTAAAAAAGTGACTACACCGGGGTTTGAACCCGGGACCTTAGCTTACCGGGCTATGCTCTTACCAACTGAGCTATGCGGCCACCAATTTAAAACTGTCTAATTTTTGGTCTGTTTTGTACATTGTTAATAACGTGTGTAGAGCAGATTGCACTGCCTATTAGACTGCACATGAAATTAACTTGGAGAAATACAAACCATCTCTGTAACCCTAGAGTTGGGAAATATGATGTTTAATATATATATATATATATATATATATATATATATATATATACATATATTTAATAAAATACAAATATATGTTTAACAAACAAGTAGTAGCAGTACTAGATCTGTTTTTAAAAAATAATTTGGTAATTAGTATACAGGCCTAGCTGTTGCTGAAGGGTATCTTTGTTGTTGACATCACTAATTACACATACTTAGCTAGTACTTCCTTACGTCTCATCTCACAATATAAACTACCAATTTTAGCCAAGTTTAAGTTGCCTTCATGTTCAAGGTTATATAATCCACTGTCTTGTTGACATTTATTTCGGGAAATTAAAACCAATAATTTATTTGCTACTATGATCGGCAATTTACGGGAATTCAACGGTAATTTACTATTTACACAACAAAAAAACAACATGTGAACCGTTAGTGAAACAAATGCGATCCATTAGAAAACAATATTTAATTTAAAAAAATATAATACAACATTATTTCTGTACAATCACAATGAAATATTTGGAGTAAGCACTGTTCTTGGATACATTTAATGGTAATATATTAATAGCCTTTCTCAAACTCAAATTTGGAGAAAGGCTCTCTTCAAATATTTTCCTTCAATGATCGAATTACCTGTTCTACTATTTTCTTCTTCTTATAATAACTTTTCTGTAGCTAGATATTAAACTTTTCTCAATATGTGGTAATCGAGATTGAAAGCAAGTGCCATCAGCAATCGACCCTTTCATCAAGGGTAGCCTACCTTATAATACTAACTTCAACGTTCTATACATTTCCATACATAATAGTTTTACATCTCTTAGTTAAACTCTTTCGTTAGAAAGTACGAACTGTAAAAGAAAACGTAATAAAAATAAACCTAGACAAAAATAATTCCCTGACAAACGTCTCAGAAGAATGTCATAAATTTAACCGTAACAAAGGCAAAATTCCTCATTAAAAACGTTCTTTAATCTCATTTGTCTTTGGATGTCTGCGAAAATGTTTAGTAAACACGACTTCGTGTAGTGTAGAGCTTTGAATCAATGCGCAAAGAAAATTAATGAGCGCGAGGCAGCTCTGCACAAATGATATGAACCTTTGAACTGAGTTATTATGTGGTAAAGACGGAGTCTACTTGCGATTTCTTGATGTAACAAAGGTTCTGAGAATGACGAAAATATAATTATGAATACATAATATAGAATACATATGATTATTATAATTATAAATATTCAATTACGTTATAGTGTTCAGAAGTGAGTAATCCTTATCCTTAAAATGAAGCCAGGCGTGATTTGATGTTCAGCGCGTTCCTTGTCCTGCAGCCACACATCATTAACTCTGAATACAACTTGGCATAATAATAATGAAGGACATCTGTATTCTCCTAACATATAAGATTTTCAATATTTGTCATATATCAATCAGAAAATGCGTAGTTATTTGAGTGTTTTTGACCATTTTGCCATTTTTACAGACACTTAATTCAAAACAAATCAGAATTAGAGCTTATTTTCAAAACTTTGATTTTTTGGAAATTTTTATTTTTTTACCTATTTTTTCCCTTGTTTAAATTGAATCTTCTACAGGCAAACATAATATCCGGGACATCCCGGAAATTTGTGTATTTTTATACACAGTTCGATTCTTAAATCATTACCAAATCCTTCTAATCATTAGAATTAAGCGGAGAGAAACATCTACCAAATTCCGAACAAAACAAAGCAGCTTTTTTCCCGGGTTGGAAGCATGAAAAACTGGCAGATATTTTGAAAAAAGTATAAAATATGTAACCCAATGCCTTATAAAGGGTTTTAAAAAAATAGATAGTAAAATGTCCAACAAAAAATATTAAGAGAGAATAGGACACATTTGATATTTCACAATTAGCAATTCGCTCGGCCAGGGGTCATCCGATGTATATGAATTTTTTAATATTTTTGAAGCGAATAAATCTGGACTGCCCTACAGTCGCAGATTATCAATATTTGTTGTTGATCAGCCAGAAACCATCAGCGAAAAGAGTCTATTTTCGACTTTTTAAGAAATCCAAAATTGTAAAAATTAATTTATTTTGAAGCGTTCACCTAAGACCATTTTGAGAAAAGTGCCACTCGATCCCCCCAGTTCCACTAAGTTGACATTTGTGCAAAATTTTAAACAACTCCGATGCCAATCAGCCAAACGAAGAGTTACACGAGAATATATAATTAATCTTTAACAAATGCATGTCCGGAGACTGACGTGCCGTAGAACGGTTCAAATAAAAGAGTGTAAACAAGCATCATAGCTTAGTAAAACAACATCCCCCCCTCTAGCGTGACGCAGCCAAGAGCGTGTCAACCGATCAAGCTCTAAATGTTTTACTTCGCTCCGTCCTATCTTGTTTGTCTTCTGCATTTACGTCCACACGCTGCAGATAACTACATGTTACACGGTATACGTGTAGGTGTAGGTATAAGTCAGTCCAGACAACATCAAGTGATCTGTTAACCAGAATAAGAAATGCACAACTTATATTGTTAACATTTATTTTACGTCAATCATATTCAAATATTGTAAATAAAAATCATTGGACTTTCCACTGTTATTAACATTTTTATTAAAAATGTGATATAACATCCAGCCATTTGGAAGAGTTTTTGTCCATCAATTTCATCACTAGATCAATAGTTTTATTTCATCCAACATGTAAATTTAATGTTATGTTTTTTGTTATTTTTATTCATAAAATCTTTTTTTTTCATAATTGGATGAGCGTAGCGAGCGAAGCGAGTGAAGCGAAGACTTCAATTTCACTGACCCCCCAAAAAATTTAGCTCGGGTGTTTTTTTTTTGTTTTTTTGTTTTTTTTTGTTTGTATTTTTGTCTGTTTGTTCGCTCTCTACCGGGCAAACGGTATATGCGATCTTGATGAAAATTTGACAGGACCTTCGAAATCTCTGAACTTAGACTTGCTACGTTTTTGGGTACAATCGAAGAAATATTTCTCATGAATATCGTACTTTTACGATTTTTTTTCGATTTTTAGTGCGATATTTTCGTGACATTTGGGCCGATTCTGACCAAACGGGTGGGGCTACAACGTTCATATTTCACATGGACATTAAGGTAATGGTGATGTATTGCTTTTTAAAAGAAAAAGTTGAAAAAGTTAGCCAAAATCTATGGAAATAAAGCTTTTAATATAAGTTTTTTGATTTTTTGTGCGATATTTTCGTGCCATTTGGGCCAATTCTGACCAAACGGGTGGGGCTACAACGTTCATATTATACATGGACATTGAGGTTATGGTGATGTAGTACCTTTTGAAAGAAAAAGTTGAAAAAGTTAGCCAGAATCCATAGAAATAAAGCTTTTAATATAAGTTTTTTAAGGTAAATAATACCAATTGACAAGAAACAATAGAAACTTGACAACAATCACTTCAATGCGTAGGCAACAAAACAAAGCACTTGTGCGTAAAAACTCATCCTTCAACGCGGCTGGACTTTAGCGTTTTCCTAGTTTGGTACTATAATACACAGACATATTTATATTCTTTGTGAAATGTTTTTGTCCTGTCTGTTGTGGTTTTTTAATTGTTAGTTTAATAAAGACTCCTGTAAAGGATTCGAAATATCACATTTTAAATAAAAATATTAATAACAGTGGAAAGTCCAATGATTTTTATTTACAACGTTACTACCTGTTACATAGTTTCATTTGTAATAATATTCAAATATGATCGACAGTTTGGGTTCGAGCGCTAAGTGCTTGAATCTGACTCGGGAGGTCCCGGGTTCAAAACCCACCGGGATCAGCAATACTGACTGCAGTTTTATCAGAGGTTTTCCTCAGTCGTTAATAAGAATGCAATTGGATTGAATTCTCCTAAACAGCCCTCGGACATCACTACACAATTGTCCTATCCGCAACATATAGTTCACCTGAAGAGGGAATTATCATTTGTTGTTGTTGTTGTTGTTGTTGTTGTTCCATCAAAACTGATACATTTGTATCGTATCACCGGTATTATTATTTTTACTCTCACAACCTTTGTTTACCGTGATTGTATGAGTGCAGTGAACGTAGCAAAGACTTTATTATGAATATATATCCTGAGAAAATAGCTCGTGTGTTTCTTTAAATGTTTTTCATCGGTTTCTCTCTCCCTATCGGAAAAACGGCTATTCCAATTTTGATGATTTTTTTTATGTGATTTTCTCAATCTCTCAACTTTGACATACTACGTTTTTTTGGTACAACCAAAGAAATGTTTTCATGAAAATCGCTCTATTACATTTATTTGAATGCATTAATGCAAGGAAATATAAGCCAAATACGTTCATCCATGAACGTGTTTATAAGAAGCGTATTCGCAAAGTGGCCCTAGTATTATTAACATACATTCATTCTATACTCGCTTCTTTTTACTTCAGATTTCAACAATCAATATTTTCTACTTTTAATCTGTACGTTTGCATCGTTGCTTCGTTAGTGTCAGATTGATTGCGAACTATTTGGTAGCTCACGTTATTATAAGCTATTCAATTTCATGCGTTTCCACGTATCGTCATCAAGACATTGTAATATTACAGGTAATTCGTAACAAAGTGATACACAATAGACCTGAGTTTCTAGTTTAGGCATCAAATATGAAGTAACGTCATTCATATTAGCGAGTTTCGGTGGCTCTCTGGCTCTCGGGACCGAAATCACCGCTTGCTAAAGAGAATGAATGCGTTCTGTACAGACGAGATACGAAACAGCTCTAACTAATTCATGGAAAAGTTTAAGTTTCATATGAGGAAGTTATTTATGTATTAACCTGACATTGTTGTACTGAGTGCTGTCAAGAGGGGGGAGGGGGAGTTCCTGACGTGTGCTGTGACGTATAGTGTTTGACTCTGGGTAAGGGGGAAGAGGGGAAGAAGAAAAGGGGTGGTAGGGGGTAGATAGAGGGAGTTATGGGGAGAGATTGAGAAAAAGAAGTAGATGAGTTATTTATTTACTATTTAAAAGGAAAAGGGTGGGAGAAAGGTGGGGGAAGTATGTAATTAAGGGTAAGATAAAGCCAAAGAGTGGCAGATAAATATAGGGTGAAAGAAAAGTCAAAGTAAAGAGAAAGAGTGATAAAAACAGAGACAAATAGTAATATTATAGTGATTGATAGAGGGGTGGAAAACGGAATTAATTATGAGTTAGAGGAGAAAACAAAAGATGGGGAGCAGAGAGAGAGAGAGAGAGAAGAGAGAGAGAGAGAGAAGAGAGAGAGAGATGTACAAAACGTTAAAATGAGGGATCGTATGGTTGGAACAAAAGGGTGGAAAAAGTGAGAAATTAGTTGCAAAGGAAGGAAGAAGAAAAAACAAAACTTAGGTAGAGATTTATGAAAAATGATAATGTGATTGCTATGATGGTAAGAAATGGAAATGTGGTTTGAACGAAGGAGATACAACCGGTACAATGACGTACGAGTCAGTAATAACGAGATTGGCAAGAAATAAATAGCAAGTTACTGTTTTAGATGTTGAAAGCAAACGTTGAACATTTGAGGAGGAGAGAAAGTGGAGGGAGATAAAGAATGATAAACGGAAGAATGCATGAGAGAGCAATAATGCAAACAGCAAGCAAGTGAAATAAATTGTTATACACGAGTGTGTAAGAGAAGAGAAGAGAGAGAGAGAGAGAGAGAGAGAGAATGAATAATTGAAATGCCTGTTTTGTCCGCTAGCCGGAGAGACAAGACTGGCCATCACACGAGTGTCACTCAACGTAATGACTTAACCGTTATTTACAGCAGAGACGCGGGGAAAATTAAACAAGTTTTCTTGCGCGACCCGGCACCGCCACCAAGATGTATATAAGCGTTTTCCGATGTTTCATTTCCCAACATTTTAATATTGGGGAAAAAGAAAAGAAAAGAACGTTGCACGTCAGTAACGATCATGCTAGACCAAGGAAGGAATACAGCTGTAGAGAGATTATTTACGTAATTCACAATAACTAAGCCGCTTCGGAAACCCCTTTTTAGCACGTTGTGGAGGGCTTTTTCGAATTTTTTTATTATCCCCGAGGATTTTTTACTTTTTCAAGTCCCATTGCAAATCATTTTGTTAAATAAGGAGATTTTTATAAAATAGTATTAATTGTATGGAAAAACCAAATAAATAAAGAAAAATATCAAAAGGCCCGAAGATTTGTTTTTTTGTACGCTTTGTAGGTGATTGTTGTCAAGTTTCTATAGTTACTTGTTAATTGTTATACCTAAAAAAAGTTATATTAAAACCTTTATTTTTGTGGATTCTTGTTAACTTATTCAAATTTTTCTTTCAAAGGGTACTACATCACAATTACCTTTATGTCAATGTATAATATGAAGTTGAGCCCCACCTTGGTCAGAATCGCCCAAATATCATAAAAATATCGCAAAAAAAATCGTAAAAACGATTTCATAAAAATATTTCTTCGATTTCCCAAAAAAAACGTCGGTCTAATTTCAGAGTTTTTCAAGGTCCCCTCCAAATTTTTTTATCAAGATTGCATAATATGCCGTTTGTCCGGTAGAGCCCAAACAGACAAAGGAAAACACCCGAGCTAATTTTTTTTTGGGGGGGGTCAGTGAAATTGAAGCCTTCGCTTCGCTCATCAAATTAAATTTTGTGACTGTCTTTAAAAAAAACGTTTTTATTTTTAAAATTATTTACGAAGGTTTTAACAAAAAATAGAACAATGTTAATAAGGGGCCAAGGGCAATAAGAGATTATTTGGGGATTAAGGTAATCCAATTACTGTGTAAATATAAAATTGTGGACTTTCCTATTTAAATAAATTAACTGTAACTAGCAATGTAATTAGTATTTCTGTTATTGAATTTGGAAAGCGTTGTGTCAACGTGCAAGGTCATAAAATCTGAATGTTATAGACTGACTTTGACATTCAGTTATCTTCGATTTATTGTTTACCTATACAAAATGTTAAAATTTATGTTTAGCTATTATCTTTTTACACATTTTGCAATGTTGTATATACTATTGGACGGTGGCCCACAAGGTTTGCGAATTCAGACTAAATTCAAAGAATATTAATCATGAAAACAGGCAAAAAAACATTTGCAATATTGTAAAAACCAGTGTTCATAGAGTAAATAACTTTACAATTGCTTCGAGCCAAAATGAGAAGGTAATTTGATTCTGTTTGCACATGTGAAATGCCAAAAGTCCATGTTTAATTAAATTAAAACATCTGTTTAATCGTGCATAGAGAAAAATTTAATGAAAAACCCGACATTTTTTATTTATAAATGAAATTGTGAAAATTAATTTAAAACTTTGTTCACTTTTCTCCATTGTATTTGAAAAGCGGACTAATATTAAATTAGTTCGTACAACCAACACGGAATGGCGCTAGGTTAGGGGAGGTTGCGTCTTGATGGAGGGCTGGACCCTATGGACACATACCTAGAGTTAACACTTTGACCGGTCAAATTAAAATTGGTCAATTGACAAAAAGTAGGTCAAATATTAAAAGAGATTTGTTCGTGTGACAGGATACTTATGAGACCTAGAGATACCTAGTTGATCCCAATGGTGGAGATTTAAGAGATAAAATTAAAATAGCATTTGTTGCTCTTGTCGAAAACTTCACAACAAAAACCAAAAACCCAAGAACACCACCACCACCACCACCACCACCACCACCACCAACAACAACAACAACACCAACAACGGTCTAATTTTAAATTTGAAATGGAATGTAAGTCAAGTCGAGTTACTTTTGAGGAATGAGCGATGACAATTGAATGAGTAAAAATATCATTTTTACCAATTTTTTGACCGGGCAATTGGTTTAAAATGTGGCTTTCCAATGCTTAATACTTATAATCCCCCGCACCCCTTGATTTGGTAAATCTGTATGCACAAATTAAAGACATATAAATAAGCATTTAACAAGTTCATAAGTTGTCTCCTGTAAAGAGAGTTTCAACATAGAAAAGTTACGAGTGACGACAACAAGACATCGATATGGCTTCGAGCCATCGATACTAACCTAGTTTTTAACTGACAGCGATTTTAAGTACCGTATTCAACAAAAAAACAAAAAAACATTTCAAAGAGTTTTGTTTTTAAAACAGATTGGTGAATATTAGTTCTGAAATGACCTTATAGATTGTTACATTGGAACTGAATTTTTCTGTTTTTTTTATTTTCTATTTTGCTGTTTTTCACGTCATACGTAGAGGTAGCTGTTTTTATTTTAATATTTCAAAACCGAAATAACACTGTGAAATATAATACGCTTATATAAACTTTTATTTGCTATAAAAAAACATTGTTTGCATTTAGCTTTCATATTAATAACCCCGCTATTTTAACTTTTTGCTAACATCCAATATCTAGCTAATTAATTTAGTACGATGAAACAAATAAAATAACAGTCGACAAAAATTAACGAATTACAATAATTAAAAATTATTTTATTTTCGCAAATATTTGCAAATGTGTTTCTCTTATTTGTAACCCGCTGCAGGAGTGATCACAAGTTATTTAGCAGTGTTAGTGAGAATAACTATTGAATATTTAAATTTATAGTTTTGAAGTGAGGGGTTTTTTAGAAACAAAAAATTTAACTCAACTTTATATAAAAAAAATTCAATTCCCCAGTTTTTTTTAGAACGCTTCGGGGGGGGGAGATGTTTTATAAATTTAGTAATCAACGTTTATTGCACGTGACCGGATGTAAGCTGATTTTGAGTAAACACGTGCGATTTTAAATTTGTTTTTCCAGGAATAAACTCAAAGCTTATTTCGAAACCGAACAACAAAAATACCCCGCATGCATATTTCTACGTCCGTTCAAAGTTCCTCTGTTGCGAGGGCTTATATCAGCTCGAGCGACAAAGCTTCGGAACCGGAAAAGCCAACAACTGTACAGATATTAAAAACAAAATGGCCAACTCAACAAACACAAAAACGACGAAGAGAAAATTAAAGAAGAAAATACGAAATATTCGGCAAATCTCTCATCTTTTGTCAACGGTTTGTATTTTCCTACTCATCAAAACAAAATTACGAGTGTTATTAGATTTTTAACAAGAAATAAATTGATGTTTTCTTCTTAGTCTTTTCTTCGCTTTTCTTGGACGAAAAGATTCAATTACGATGCTGAAGGAAGATAGCAAGTTCGTCAAGGAAGGATGACAATAACGTCAATAAGGGCTCAAAAGATTAGGTTAATGAAGAGAATGGCTCTCGACCTACAAGGAAGAAAACAAGGGAAGATTTATAACCATTAGGAAGTTAACTTCCTTTTGTTGGCGTTGGAACCCTTTTTATCATCCACGAAAGAGGAATTACACCAAAGAAAACTTCTATCTGAAAATAACTTGTATTTTTTAAATTTAGCGTGCCAATATTTTTTGAGAGAAATATTTTCGTAATTGCCAAAGGTAAAATAAATGGAATGAAAACGGTTAAATCGAATATTACCTATTTCACGTGCAACACTTAAATATTTATAGATTATATATGTCATAGTTATAGATGTTTTTGATGACGGCGCGAAAGCGTTAAATTAGTGATGAAAATTATTGAATGAGCATGAGCGAAGCGAACACTTCAATTTCACTTATCCCGAGAAAAATAGCTCGGGTATTTCTTTTTATCTTCCGCTCCCCACCTGGCAAACGGCATATGCGATCGCGATGACATTTTCAGGGGACCTTCGAAATCTCTTAACTTGGATCTGCTTAGTTTTTTGGTACAATCGAACAAATATTTCTCATGGATATCGTACTTTTACGTTTGTTTTTTAATTTTAATGAGATATGTTCGTGATATTTGGCCGGCGATCGGGCAAACGGCTACTACGATCTTGATGAAACTTTATGGGAAAGTTCGAAATTACAGAACTTAGATATGCTTTGATTTTGGCGACAATCGAAGAAATATTCCTAATAAAAATCATACATTTAGGGGAACGATTAATCAACCATTAAAGCTCATCCATCAACGCGACTGGATAAAGCGTTCGCGAAGCGGCCTAGTTTAATTAACGCTTTTATTATAAATACCTCACTCTGATTATGAAGTTTCAATCCGAAATGAATTATATTATACAATTTTTTGGT
>JAMZAV010007110.1:0-33028 GCA_024449915.1 Sweltsa coloradensis | reverse complement strand
CTAAATATAAATTACATGCTACTTAATTAAACAAAGTATAAATAAATTAATGAAAAATTTTTTTAAAAACAACGCTTATATTTGAATGTACTAAAAAGTAAAAAATTAATTTTCGCCCAACAAATTTTTGCCTTACTCGGAAATTAAAAGCGTTGGGCGCTTACGGTATTGACATAGATTACAGAATTTTGTTGTTCATGGAAGGAAAGCGCCCAACGCTTTTAATTTCCGAGTAAGGCAAAAATTTGTTGGGCGAAAATTTATTTTTTACTTTTTAGTACATTTAAATAGTATATAAGCGTTGTTTTAAAAAAAATTATTTTTTTCATGTAATATTATTACATCATTTTTTTGTGTTTTTAAGGTACTATATGAGCCATTCCGTATGTAACGGACGTTACATTTTCACTACTTAACACATATATTAAGACTTGAAAATATAAGCTGTTCATATTATGGTAGCACATATCACATCACATAATTTTGATTTACTGATCTGTAAAATTGCACTCCAAACATGTTAACCATCTTCAAGAAATATCACTATTTAGTGTTGTAACGGATGTTACTAATTTGGGAACTACATTTACACTAAGTGGTATTTCTACTAAAAAGTCAGGCCCTCCAAGTAGGGTAAAAAAATAATTTTGGTATATGGTGATTCACAAGGAATCATGAAATACCCTCATGTCATTACATTCTGAGAAAAGTTCAAAATTGAATGTTAATTAATAAAAATAGTGTGTAACGGATGTTACAGTGCTTTGTAACGGATGTTACGAGTGACCTGAAAGCGCAGCGTTTGAAGCATTTGCTTGAAAACAAACCTTCTTTGAAAAAAAAAACAGATTGCAAGCTATTGCTTGATGAATTATGCATTACATTTTATTAAAATTAGTAACTTTTTTGAGACATAGGATGGATTTAACAAGGATGTGGCAAGACAATACAATTATCAAAAAAAAAAAAAAAAAAAAAAAAAAAAAAACTTTATAGAGAGAAGTCTTGGACCAAGTAAGTAGATTAGGCCTACCAATTATGTATTTTATAATAACAATATTTTGTTTAATGAGTCAGACCTTTTATTACTTTGAAATTTGTTAGGTCAGGTTAGGATTGTAGGTTTACTAGGCCCTACAGGTGGCCTACCAGGAACCTGTAGTCTAGACCCTAGCCTAGACCCATCCTAACATTTTAAGTTGTCAAGTATCATTGGTTTTCACTCAATTATTGACCAAACATTAACTAACAAATAATGTAACATCCGTTACATGTAACATCCGTTACACATTTTATTAATAGTTATGATATGTAGAAATAAACCAAAATATCCCACATGTAGATGAGTACCCTAACCTCACTTTTGGAAGTTTTGGTTTTTATCAGAATAACCTTCACTGATTTACAAGTACTTTTGTCAGTTTTGTGTTAACGGATGTTACAACAGGTAGCATTTAAATGAAATTGAGATATATTGAAACATGACTTACCTAGAAAATTGATACTGCACAGTTGACAAGTACCAGCACCTGTCTTGAGTTTATTTCCTACACCCCATCAGTCAGGGGTACCATCCTCTAGTTACATTGCAACCAACTTAAGCATATTTCACTTAGTCACATCCGTGTGGCAACACACGGTGAAAACATGCTTAAAACTATGTTAGAATAATGAGATTTTTTGTTTAACTGTTTAATTTTTAAAACAGAAGTGTTGACCAAACAGTTTTTTGCTAAAATAAAATAAAAAATATTATTTTTATTTTTATTCCCAAATTCCTGCTTTTGACGGAATGGCTCATATTTGCTTGCCTTGTTGTCACTTTCAAAGATCCTACACATCCAAGCGTGAATGTATTTTTGTGTGCGAGTTTCTGTATATTTGTGTAATTATCTGCAAGAAGATCATCTGGCATCATGGCTATGTTTTGGTGCATTGGGATACCTACCGGTACAGTACTGGTACGAACTATACAATAAACATTTTCATAAGCATAGCTATACTATATACAGCATTTAGGCTTAAGTGTTCATTTAGGTAAGGTGACCAGACGTTACAGTAAGTTTTCAGAACACTTGTAGGTACCGGTGTCCCACGAGACTCGTTTAAAATGACGTATTTGTACCGGTTTTCAATTTTGGATGGGAAATGTCCCGGTATTCTGTCAACTGCACTATACCGTGTGGAAGGTTGTTTTAATTAAAAATACACTCCTCTGATAAATACTAACAGTAATAACATTGATATATGGTTTATTTCTCGATTTGGTTAGTCGGGAAACACTCCCGTAGGTGTAATTGTTATTATTATCTACAATTCAGAAATTAAAAAAGTCCGCCTCAACCGGGAATCGAACCACGGATCTTCCGCATTCCAGACAGGCGTCTTAACCACTAGACCATCAGGACGGGTACAATTCAGAGTTAAAATGTACCCGTCCTGATGGTCTAGTGGTTAAGACGCCTGTCTGGAATGCGGGAGATCCGTGGTTTGATTCCCGGTTGGGGCGGACTTTTTTAATTTCTGAATTGTAGTAAATAATGATATATGGTAGTTCTTCCACTCCCAAGAAGATAATTCATTTTCTCTAGGGGTGTGCTAGTACTATTCAATGATTTTGGTGGAGGTGCCGGGTCGCGCTCGAGTGTGAAAACGAAAATATCGTTAATCTTGGCGCTACCTTACCAACCCCAGTAGCGTAGGAACCAGTGGGGGGACAGGGGGGGCAAAAATTATGCGAGTTAAATATTAATCCAAGAATTTATGTAGTAAATATGCACTTTACCTTATACAATTCGACAGTCACCTTGGTAAAATAAATATGTTTGGGTGTATGCTTCGTCATTACATAAAAAATAGGTTTAAATTTACTATAATGGGCAACTTCACGTTCATGTTTTTAGTTTTTAGAACACAGATAGTTGCAGTAAAACATTGTTTACATTGTTTACAGAGTCCGAAAGCAGTTAAAACATGACGAAATAACTGTAGTCTGGTGAAAATTGTTTTGCCTTAGGCGAAAGGACCTCTGGCTGGGGCTTTGCCCCAGACCCCAGCTGTTTGCAGCATAATCTTCTGATGGACTGCCCCAACCCCCCGTACTTTCAAAACGTTCCTACGCGTCTGACCAACCCTGAAAATCCATTATTAACCTCAGTCTTTTGATACACATTTGTGTTCATTTGGGAAGTTTTAAACTATTTTTGGCACAAAATAATAACAATATGTCACTATAATGTTTGTATCAACATTTTCAAGTAATGCCACTTACTACAGAATTATATGTCATAGCCTAGCCCTAATAACATCATTCATTAAAATGATCTAGAGAGAGAAAACATTTTAAATCAATTAGATGTTACTCTTTCACTTTTGGAGCCAACATAATATAGACATAGTAAATATAGTCAAAGCGCAGCAAATTAAAAAAATACGAATTACTCGGACTTGACTCGAATTAAAAAATCAGGACTTGCACACCCCTAATTTTCTCAGTCATTATATGCATTGATTTTGTTTATAATAAAATATCAAAATGTAATAATCATGTAACTGAACTACGTTTTTGATTGATTACATACCTACACTAGCCTAATTATTTTGTTGTAAAGACAATATTATTAGAAGTTAAATCATCCATATGTTATACAAATTCAATGCATTTTCAATTATCTTTATTATTGATTAGGACTTCATTAGTATGATGTCCTCATCAATACATTACACGCATTATTTTCGTCCGAGTGCTTGTTTTTTATTTTGTACTATCATTTTTAAACCACTAGATAAAGATTTTATGACTACGAAAATACACACATTAAAACCATTTTTAATTCATATTTTCAAGTCAGAAAGCTGTTTTCTAGGCATTAGACCAAATATATTTCGAAAAAATATGCCGTTTACGGCTGGGGCTCTGCCCCAGACCACGAAGTGGTCTATGGAATACAAAGTACATATTCTTACACTTGAGTTGTACCAGTTTGTAACTCTCAAAATATGGTCACATTACATTTAGGCATTGACTAGAGTACAGATGACTTAGAACTTAACAATTTTTACATAGGCCTAAATAACATATTGTAAAGAAATTTGTCCTCCAGTAAAAAAAAACAAGTTTGATGGAGGTGCCGGGTTGAATTTCAGTGACTGTAATAGGCAGTGTAATTGTGCCCGAGCTAAAGCGAACAGTAGCTTGAGCGACTCGTAGAGAGATACCTGTACAGATTGCCGCAAACTATTTATGCGCGCTGAGTTAAGGCAGGGGCGCCGACTCCGTGGGTGCTCTGGGGCTGAAGCACCCCTCAATTATTTGGAGGGGTGAAATATTTAAAATCAAATAAATAAATAAAAAAAAATCAAATAAATTTTTAATTATTTTTACAGACTCGGGCGATACGCAAAAAATTGACGCTAAAGTGCCGGATAGCGATTTATATCTCCATAACGATCCTTAGAATTGCACTGCAGGGGTTGTAAACCTATGGCCACTGGCCCGCCAAGCAATTCTTTAATATAATATTATAAACAACTTTGTTATTTATTGTAACGTACCTGAGAGTGTGCATCAAGACTGTATTTTGTTGGAATTTTCTTTCTTGAAAGGACAGATTGAGCATCGCCCTCTCCATAGAAGATCCATGGCAGTGTATTACTCTCCAATGTTGGAATGTGCTTTGCGTCTTGAAACAGCTTGCAGGGTGTAGCCTTATAGTCCTCTCGAAACATCACCTTGTGCACATATTAGCTAATATCTGACATGACGTTCGGTTTTTGTTCAGACACAAGTAGATAGATGATCTCAAAAATCTTCTGAAAAAACTCGAGTCGATCTTTTGTCCGTTTTCGTACTCAACCAAGTAGCTGTTACGGTCATCAGGCCAAACTGCCTAGCATTGAGCCACGAGGAATACAAACACCGTCCAACAACTCATGAGTTTTTTACTGGACACGTGCAGTTGCCTCCTCCTGTGTAGACCATGTTGAATGAACAGGGACGGCAGGTTTGACCATCAATAGATGGCTCAGTGTTGTTGCTGCACTCTGAACATGCAATAGCTTCAAGAAGTTTTCCATTGCGTTCTCGCTCAATAGTCATTTTGCCAGTAGGACATAACCCGCATGTTGTAATATTATCTTTTACTTCATGTTGAAAGCAAGATATACAATTCCGTTGGTCCGATGTTGGAATTTCATCATTTTGACATGGCTCACATTCTGGGAACCCATTTATATCAGTATTCACAATTTTACTGAGTGAATTACATCTACAAGAGAGTTCTGGAAAAATAAATTAGGCCTTAAGTCAATTCATTCTAGGCTATTAGGCCTAGGCCTATAAGGTTTTATTGACTAGCCTACAGTAAAGCAAACCTTTAACGTTGCTATTTTTGGCAAAACTTCTTTTCGGTTGAAAGTAGGGCCTAGACCTACTTCATATTTAAAATATAAATTTTAAAGGTTTTGTAGGTTTTGTAGGGGTCCATGAACCAAAGAAGTTCCGTAGGCCTACCTACCCAAAGGGCAAAGAGGCCAACAAAGAGGCCAGCAAAAATAGAAGAATAAAATTCATTTCAAACTGATAGGTCTACCTAGACCCTACCCAATTGACCATTTTTACCAGAACAGTAGGAGCTGGGACCGGACGTGGTTTGAATGGGGAAAATGAATGTTAACTTCTGAACAAATGCCAGATTATCTAGAAGAAAAGATCAAGAGAGTGGAGGAAGTCCATGGAAGAGTAACAAGGAAGAATGAAAACAAAGAACTAGTGTAGTGTGTGTAATTCGAAAAAGTACAAAAGATCATTGTTCAAGGAATACAAGAATATATAAAGGCAAGATTGTAGGCCCTGAAAATAGGGTACTCTTCGGATGGTATGCCCCAACTTTTAAACACGTAACAGAAAGGATTTCGGGTGCGCTCTTATAAAAAATATCCAGAACTAGCGCGGCAGCCGGCAGGTAACTAGGCGGAAAGGTCGACTAACCAAACGTAAGTAGTTTTGTTACGGAAAGGATTTCGGGTAGCCTAGTAGTAGTAGTATAATCTTCTTTTTAGCAGCTAGACTCTGCTATTTTTTTCTGGTTGTACATAACTTGATATTTCTTCTTTAGACAAGTGGAAACTTAATTTGCACCCATTGTTGTATAGCACTTTTGAAGTTTGTTTTTTTACCCACCAACATTTTTAGATTCTTAGGTAACTCATTGAATTTTTTTAATCCATTTACAAACAGGGATTTTTGCCCACAACACTTATTTTGATTAGGCATGTAAAAATCTTGAGCAGATCTAGTATGATGATCATGCAAATCATTATTGTGTTTGTAGAATTCTGAGAAGTATGAGTAGGCCTACTCTTGGTTGCACATCACTTCATGAATGAAACATAAAACTTTGTAGTTGATTAATTGTTCAACACTAAGCCACTGAAGTTGCTCGAGCATGTCCATTCTGTGTGTTAGTCTGTGACATTGAAGAGTTGCCCTCATGCCTTTGTTTTGAAGTTTTTGGAGAATATTAAGGTCACTTTTTTTTTTTTATATTTATAAATAAAGTAGCTTTAGAGATCATACAATGCTATGCACCACAAGTTGGGTTAGCGATGGCCGAAAAGGAGGCATGGCTTGAACAATTGGAAGAAGAATCACAGAGAGAAAAGTAATAATTATGGGAGATCTTAATGCCAAAGTAGGGAGAGAGAGAACGGATATGAAGAGGTACTAGGGGTCCATGGGTATGGGCCAAGGAACAAGGAAGGAGAAAATCTACTTGATTTGTGTGCCAGGAATGGACTTCGAATCGGAAATAGCTGGTTCATGAAGAAAAAAGATCAACAAATAACTCGGTACGCCTGGGATGGCTCATCTGAGTCAGTTATTGATTATATTATTATTGGATGAGCGTAGCGAGCGTAGCGAGCGGAGCGAAGATTCCATTTCACTACACTGGGAAAAAAAAATCCGGAATGTTTTTTTTTTTTTTTTTTTTTTTTTTTTTTTTTCTGTATTTTTGTCTGTTTGTTAAACACGATTCCGGCTAAACCGATAATCCGATTGCGATGAAATTTTATGGAGGTCTTCGAAATCTCTGAACTTAGAACTGCCACGTTTTTGAGCACAATCGGAAAATTATTTCTCATCAAAATCGCAATTTTACGATTTTTTTCGATTTTTTAAAAATTTCTTTTGATTTATAACACCTACATGCTTTATCCGATTTTGATGATTTTTTCACAGAACCATAATTTTATGAATTAAGATATTCTTGTAAAATTTGAGCGCAATCGAAATTATTATTTGTTATAAAAATCGAAATTTTACGTGTTTTTTCTTTTTTAAAACAATTCTTTGACTTTTAACACCTACATGCTTTATCCGATTTTGATGATTTTTTCACAGAACCTTAATTTTATGAATTAATATATTCTTGTGAAATTTGAGCACAATCGAATAACTATTTCTTATGAAAATCGAAAATTTACGATTTTTTTCTTTTTTTAAATTACGATTAATTAAAAAAATTAAAGATTAAGTTTATTTTTCATTAAATTTAAATTAATTTTAAAAAATCTTCAACTAAGTAATGATTTTTTTCACAGAACAACAGAAAATCCATATAACACATGGTAGCTCAATGCACCAATTACGTTCATCCAACAACGCGGCGGGACTTAAGCGTTTCCTAGTTAAGTAGCAACATGGCCAAAGATATCACTGATGTAAAAAGTAATTCCAGCGTGTTCTCTCATGGAGACCACAGATTACTTGTAAGCCTTATAAGAGTGAACAATAAAGACCAAAATCATGGACTATATCCCAGGAGGAAGATTCCAAAAATCAAGACATGGAAACTACAGGAGGAGACTGACATGCTGTCCTTTAGAAGACAGATAGAGGAAAAGTATCCAACACATGATTTGTTATCAGTAGATGAGGAGTGGAAATTACTTAAGTCAGTATTTATTTAGTAGTGGCTGAAGAAATATGCGGAAGGGCAGGTGGCATAAGAAAGGAAAGGAAACTGTGTGGTGGAATGGAAGAGTGAAAGACAGCTGTTAAACGCAAAAATGTAGCCCGAAAGGAAAAGGATAAAAACAGGACTAAAGAAAATGAAGAAAAGTACAAAAAGTATAAATATGAAGCTAAAAAAATAGTAATGGAAGAAAAGAAAAATACAATGGAAATATTTGCAGACAAATTAGAGAAGGACTTTGATACAAATAAGAAATTGTTGTATGGACTAATGAGAAGCAAAAGAAAAACAGAAGAAATCACAAGATACCTGACCAACAACAATGAATCTCTTATTACTGACCCAGAAGAAGTGAAAAACATGTGGAAGAAATATTTCAAAAACCTACTTAATATGCCTAGGTTACCTGATACTAACCATAACCAAACTCAGGAAGGGGACCTAACAATAGAAATCTTTCAGAACACCAATGAGGAAGAAATAGAAGAAATAATAGGAAATGAAATATCAAGACGGGAAGTAGTTGAAGCAGTAAAAGCCATGAAAAATGGTAAAGCTTCGGGAGAGGATGAAATAGTTGTGGAGATGATCAAGGCTGCAGGGGATGCAGGCATAGATTGGATGTGGAGAGTGACCAGTGCAGCTTGGAAAGAAAAGAAGGTACCAGATGACTGGGGAAAGGAATTATAGTGCCAACATTTAAGAAAGGGGACAGGAAGAAGTGTAAAAATTATAGAGGAATAACGCTGATGAGCCAGTGTGCAAAGATATACGAGAAAATACTAGATCGAAGACTACGACAACAAAGTAGAGCCAAGTTTGAGAGAGGAACAATATGGGTTTAGAGCTGGCCGCTCAACCATAGATCTCATATTTGCGCTCAGACAAATAATGGAAAAAAAGTGGAGAAAAGGGAGAAGAAATGTTCATGGTATTCTTGGATGTAGAAAAAGCATATGACAGTGTCCAAGAGCAAAAGCTTGGAATGCTTAAAAGATGCAGAAGTAGACAGAGTCTAATAACAAGAATTCAAAGCACATATGTCACAACAAAGAGCTGTGTTCAAACACCATTTGGTAGAACTACTTGGTTTGAAATAAACGGTGGGCTACGGCAAGGTAGTGTGATGTCACCTACATTATTTACCGTTGTTTATGGATAACATACTGCGTAAAGTTGAACCCACAGAAAGTGAAACATCTAAAACTATGATATTTGCAGATGATATAGTGAGATGGGGAGATACCATTGAAGAAGTACAGAAGAGCGTGATAGATGGAATGAGGAAACACTGAAGTTTAAACAGAAGAGCGTAGATAGATGGAATGAGGACATTAATAGTAACGAAGAAAAGTAAACAAAATCAAAAGAAGATAATACTACGGGGTGAAGAGCTGGCCATTGCAGAAGCATTTAAATACCTCGGAAGTATACTAACAAAGGACGCAAAAATAGATGCTGAAATATCAAGGAGAATTATATTAGCAGGACAAATTTTACCAAAGTGTACGTAAACTATTATGGAAAGAAGAAATATCATCCAGGTGCAAGATGTTATTGTACAAAATGTATTTCCTCCCAATAATATCATATGCATCCGTGACATGGACAATAGGAGGAAAAGAAGACAGCAGATTACAAGCAGCAGAGATGAAATTTTTAAGGAGTTCTGTAGCCTTAACAAAAATAGACAAGGTACGGAGCAAAACAATAAGAAACAAACTAGGAGTGGAAAGTTTACGAAATAAAATAGGAAAAGAACGACTTCGATGGTATGGGCACGTACGAAGAATGAAAAAAGATAGAATACCAAGAAGAAAATTTTAAACCACATGGGGGGGAGTAAGAAGTTGGCGCCCAAGAGATAGTTTTGGGGGGCCAAATAAAATGGAACATTGAAGAAAGGGAAAAATATGGGAAAAAATTTAAATGAAGAAAGACTCTGGGAGGTAGAAAGAAATGGAAGAACGGGTAAAAGCCTGTCTAGAAACATCGAAGTAGTGGGGAGGTGTTGAGCCTGGCTAGAAAACCCTGAAATCCACAGCCCGAAAAATTGGTGATACGTCCCCCCCCGACCTGATTTTTTTTGGAACCGGGTGTTTGTATTATTTTTATTATTTATGTCCATAAGAAGGGTAGGACAATAGTGGAAATGTGGAGTACAAGGTTTTAAAAACTAGCGACGCACGTATGTTTTCATTGAAAAAAAGGTACTCTTTGGGTTTGAGAAGGCCCCAACTTTTCATCACCTTTTTTTTATTAAAAAACAACGCAAAAACCATGAGGCCCTAAATGATTTTTTTATTTTTCAATTGCTTTTTTGTTGTTGTCCTTTCTTTTAAAATAGTGGACTTTTAAATTTTTTGTAAGTAGGTATTTTTAAGTCGAAAAGGTTGGTATAAGCTAAGTTCGGAAGGAGGCGTTGCCTATCCAACAGGGCCCCGCACCACCCTAATGTGTCTTTAAAAACCTGTGTAAATTATTAATAAAGCTAAAATTTTGTACATTTTCAGATCATAGGCCAAAATATCAAGAAATCTTTCAAAATTACTTTTTTTTTTTTTCATATTTACATGGTTTTTGGGGGTTTTTTTAAATTTAAAAAAAAAAAATTGATGAAAAGGGCCTTTCCCCAACCAAAAGAGACCTACCAAAAAAAAAAAGTGTTGAAAATTGGGGCATCCATCCAAAGACCCAAAAAATAGTGGGCAAAAAATTAAATAAAGTATATTATTCCCACAGATAAAAGTAGGGCCTACCCACGTATGTATCTATTATCTGTTTTATTACATTACATGGGCTACTACTTACTATCACTTGTTGGTAGCAGATGAAGGATGATTTGCAAAGGAACACTTTCGTGATAAGCATTGAAATATTCACTTTATTACACTGCATAGGATCCAAATAGGGGACTATTTCTCCCGAAAACGAAGAAAAGAAAAATTTTACGCTTCTAATAACAACCTACAAACCCATTTCAAAAATCTTTTTATTGCGAAATGAAAGCAACAAAACTGTACTTTGTAGAGGTTTGTAATAGTATGTAAACAAGAAAGTTTTATTGGTTCCCCTGGCAACTCAAAAAAACAAGATTTTTCTTCGATCTTGAATTTTCATGGCCGTGACATTATGACCCCAACGTTTAGAAGACCGTGCTGTGAATAAATTTTTTTTGTGGCCTCAAATTTGGGAAATCTTGGGAATTTGATAATTTACTATTTCTACACAGTTGAGGGGGTTTTGGGTGTGAAATACAACAAAAACATTATATCAGTAAAGAATTGTCAGTAGGGTAAGCTTTACCTTGCTAAAATAACAGAATAAGTGAAAATGGAGTCATCCCCAAAAAAGAGGTCAAAGAAGAACGTGCAACGGATGTCATTTTTGAAGTCAACATTTAAGGCATCGAAAATCTTTAAAGGTGCAAAAAAAAACCCTCGACAATGGTAAGTGTAATTCCAAAATTTCTGTAAAACCGTCTCTAGATGTGGACCGTGTGTGATTAAATGTTTTTTTTTCTATTAAAGGGCTTTTTTTCACCAAAGAAAGGGGCCTAGGGTTTGTGTTGGGCCTAGGCCCAGGCCCCCTACCACCCAGCCCCAGGCTACCCTGTCTAGGGCTAGCCTAGTTAGGCTAATTGTTGGCCCTATTCTCTGCCTTTGACCTAAAAACATTGATTCTCAAGAAAAGAACAAAAAATTGCTGATGGTAGGCCTATTTTGATTTACTTACAGCGTCAAGAATGCTCCGAAGAAAAATCCCGCGTACCGGCCACCTGATGACTCCTCGTCGTTTGTGGATTAAGACGATTCCTACTCAAGTAAGTCCTTGGCTACCTAGCCCTAGGCCTACCGGTAGGGCCTAGTTCAGAATCATCTATTAGCCCTTTAGGAACTTCTTTGGTTGGGATTGAGGTTTAAAATGAAATCATAATGTGGACTAACCACAGTAGCCTGCTTCTGTTGCCATGCTATTGATCAGACCTCTTATATTCTATGGAAAGAATGTGTGGATCTTTGAGGCACACCAAACAATAGGCCTAAGCCTACCCGGTAGTAATTTTCCGCTTTGAACGTTCGTGGAACTTTTAGTAAGTGCCCTGATCAAAATAACAGGAGTCTTATTCGGCTACCTAGCCTTACTTGTTTTGTTACCCTGGTTTGACAACGATTAGTAAATTTGTATTTTTTTTAAATCTGTAAAATGCGAGCTTGTCATAATAATATCACATAGGCTAGTTGTAAGCCCAAGTGGCGCGTTCTTACAGGCTCTCTGACGACCTAGCTATATGCTCGAGCTTCAGGCGACTGGTGACTGGAGTGGCTTCTGAGCAAGCTCGTAGCGATAGGCTGGCTGACTGCCGCTAGCAGCAGGCGGTCAGGGGAAGAGAGAGAGAGTGACTGAAGGAGAGAGAAGCGGACGGCTGTGTGGCCACAGGCGAGACAGTATTACCTATTATCTTCTCGGGACACGCGTATTATCGGAACTTGTTGGCCAACGCAAGATAATGGAAACCAAAAATCATTTAAAATAAATAAACGGTATCACTGTTCTGATATTGTTATGACTGACATT
This sequence comes from Sweltsa coloradensis, assembly GCA_024449915.1. Classification (NCBI taxonomy): domain Eukaryota; kingdom Metazoa; phylum Arthropoda; class Insecta; order Plecoptera; family Chloroperlidae; genus Sweltsa; species Sweltsa coloradensis. The sequence goes on along the minus strand of JAMZAV010007110.1, from coordinate 20,474 downwards.
TACTACATTATTCAACATGATTATCACAAGCATTTTTATATTTACGTACCGGTAGTCTTCTTTCGGTCGTTAGGTAGGGCCTAGTAGTCCGGGTGCAGCCAGCATCCACCAGCTGTCGATACTACATGGATCAATGTTACGTTCATATACTCTTAGGCCGGTTAACACCAAGTCAACCCGACCAAAGTCAGGCCGACGCAAATCAAGCAACTAGGATCAAGCACATAAAAATTGAATTGGCTGCACACCAACGCGATCAGACACATCGTTGCATCCCAACCAGTGGCGAAGCGTGAACATTTTACAGGGTAGACACAGACGAATCATGTTTCTTCAGGGTACATGAATTTTTGTGGGAAAGGAATTAAGCACGGGGTGTTTGGGGGGCCGAGCCCCCCAACATCAGCGCCGCAGGCGAAAATTTTGAAAATCAAGGTCTTAGAATGCGTTTGGTGCGTTGTAAAAAAAGTATTAGTCGGAAAGCAATAACAAAATAACGTTGTTTTTGTACAGTGGAAACTTCATTTTGTCGATCCTCCCAATTATATTTTTGCAATTTTGGAGCCCTTTTAGAATCAGAATAATATTAAATATAACAAAACAACTCAAGCTGTAAGGCTGTAACACTTATTCGAGCACGCTCGCGCGCTTATTCAAGTGTATAATAGTATCCATGCGCGCAACAATCGAAAATGCAGCCGAAACACGAGCTGAAGCGCGAGGAGACATGTCTCATTTGCCTATGCTACTTGCGAAGAAGGAGGGGAAGTGGAGGGGAGTTGACAAGCGCTGGGCCATATAGTTGTGGGTGTAATAGGGGAAGGCTCGGAGACAGAATCCTAGTTGTCTCAAAAGTAGTGCATAGGCATGGAAAGAGTCCACATCCGCGCAGAAAGGTAACGCGTTCATTCGTTGCTTTGCCCGCGTACGTTTGAAAACCATTTCTCACTTGTAAAACAGCGTTTAGAATATTATTTTTTTTCGTTATTAATTTATTGAGTAGGGTAGACACTGTCTCAATGCCTACCCCGACGCTTCGCCACTGATCCCAACTGGCTCTCAACCTCATGACAGAACAGGATAGGCCTACTGCATACATCTTCTTGGCCAGTGTCGGATATCCCAACCACATGCAGTTTTCTGTGATTCTCCACCACTAAAGGATGGGTTGTGTGTGTAAGCAGAGGTCTACTTTGGTTTTCAAAGTGTGATTATTTGGTTGCTAAAATTATAGCGACTGAAGACGAACGCATTCTAAAAAGTTGGCTGGATTAGGCCCTAAATATGGTCTTGGAAGCCTAAGTAGGCCCTAGGCTGCATTAGCCTATTGTAAAATTTTGTTATAAAATTTTGTGCAGGACATAACCTCTCTTATCACCCATTTAATCCTGTCAAATAAGAATTTTTGGAGGAAAAAATTGCGATGTCGCTGAATTTTTGCAGAGACCTTCCTTAAAGGATACTTATCAACATACTAAAACTCCCCTACAATCGGACTGGAGCTTCGGCCGCCATATTGGAAAATGGCGGCCAAAAAGTGTTTGTTATCAAATATCTCCAAATTGGTTTAAGATAGACAAATTATCTCAATGGCAAAAATATTCCCCATTTAATTCCCTACAAAACAAGTGTCTTCTATAGTTTTGGTAGGGGCAAAGGTTAGGTCACAAAATCGTGTTTTATATGTTGCTTATTGGAGTACCAGCTAATTTCCAAATTTTCACGCCCAGCATCAAACAATGCCCGGTACGCCTAAATCCGTAAGAAAATCGATTTAAATACAACAGTACTTTTGTACGGGGTTCATTGAAGCTTTCATTAGTGTTTTTAAAAAATCAGTTCTGCGAAATCGGATTTTGCAAATTCTGGAATTTGGGTTTTCCATTGTTGGTATTTCCAAAAAAATGCCATATTTTACTGACAATTATTAAGCACTAAATAGCATTCAAGGAAAAATTCTTTCCACGCACATTGAAATGACTTAAATAATGATCCAATTACAACCAAAGTTTAAATCCAATATGGCTGCTAATTCCTAATATTCACAATATGAATACTGTTTTCGTGCTGTTTTTACACTCTTTTTGTTACATAATTCACTTTGTTTTTGTGGATATTAGGAATTAGCAGCCATATTGGATTTAAACTTTGGTTGTAATCGGATCAATATTTGAGTCATTTCAATGTGCGTAGAAAGAATTTTTCCTCCAATGCTATTTAGTGCTTAATAATCGACAGTCAAAAAGGGCATTTTTAAGGAAATGCCAACAATGGAAAAACCCAAATTCCGGGTAAATGCAAAATTCGATTTCGCAGACCTGATTTTTTTAAACACTAATGGAAGCTTTTATGAACCCCGTACAAAAGTCCTTTTGTTTTTAAATCGATTTCTTACGGATTTACCGAGCATTGTTTGATGCTAGGCGTGAAAATTTGGAAATAAGCTGGTCTCCAATGAGCAACATATAAACCACGATTTTGTGACGTAACCTTTGCCCCTACCAAAACTATAGAAGACACATGTTTTGTAGGGAATTAAATGGGGAATATTTTTGCCATTGAGATATTTTGTCTATCTCAAACCGATTTGGAGATATTAGATAACAAACACCTTTTGGCCGCCTTTTTCCAATATGGCGGCCGAAGCTCCAGTCCGATTGTAGGGGAGTTTTAGTATGTTGATAAGTATTATATAAGGAAGGTCTCTGCAAAAATTCAGCGACATCGCAATTTTTTCCTCCAAACGTCAATATACGATCTTATTTGACAGGATTAATTGCTAGAGATGTGCAAAAATGGTGACAACGAAATTCGCGAATTTTTTTAAAGGTGCAATAATCCCTTCAAATTCAATTTGCACATGAATCTCCTGAATTGTGATTGAATGGTACCGATTTCCAATTCGCGAATTTTCGCGAAATTTTAGTTGATACCACGAACTAGTGGCGAAATTAGCAATTATGTCTTTAAACGCGAATTACGTCACGAAAAAAAAAATCAAAGTTTTGGTGGAGGTGCCGGGTACGTAGTCGAAATTAAATTAATCCTGTCTGGTACATATGGTGGAGGTGCCGGGTCATTCAACGCGATTGTGAGATCGTAATCATCGTTGAGAACGAGAGTAAGCTCAAAATACTTCATATCCATATCAAAAGACATTACATAAAAAATTAATAATTTCGTAAATTTGGTGGAGGTGCCGGGTAGTCGAAATTAATTCTGGTAAAAACTCTCTGAAACTTAAAAATGATGGATGAAATTGAGCTTAAAATTAAAACTGATTCTGAACTTCACTCTCATGTGCTTGTTTTTCTTTAAAATCATTAAAATCAATCAAATTATCATGAAACTTGTATTTTTTTATTTTTTTTGTATGAGAAAATTGTGATTTTTGGTAAATCGCGACAAATCGCGAATTTTTATTTTCAAGGCGCGAATTTTCAAACTTTTAAAAACCATTTTTGCACATCTCTACCCATTGCCTACATGAACATGTGTTTGTTTATTAAAAATGAAACTATATAACAGGTAGGCCTAACGTTGTAAATAAAAATCATTGGACTTTCCACTGTTGGTAATATTTTTATTTCAAATGTGATATTTCGAATCCTTTACACTTTACAGGAGTCTTTATCAAACTAACAATTAAAAAACCACAACAGACAGGACAAAAAACATTTCACAAAGAATATAAATAGGCCTATGGCTGTGTATTAGTACCAAATTATGAACAAAAAAGATTTTTATGAATAAAAATGAAAATAACAAAAAACATAGGGCCTAACATTAAATTTAGGCCTACATGATGGATGAAATAAAACTATTGATCTAGGCCTAGTGATGAAATTGATGGACAAAAACTCTTCCAAATGGCTGGATAATTAACACTAGGCACACAGATTCATGTGCCAGGTTTGAAGTTTTTTCCCAATTAATACGATGGTGATTTTCGTACACACTGCGATTTTGGATGTATCAATCTTATGTTGTTTCACATTGTTCTTGTGTTCTTTAATTCTAACCATCAAAGGTCTCTTGGTTTCACCAATGTATCTTGCATCACATTTGCAAGGTATAGAATAAATAACACCCTTAGACGACTGAACCTCATCCTTAGGTTTAGTCTTGGTGAGTATGCTGCGCAACGTATTAGACGAACTAAAAACAACTCTTATGCCATACGGAGCTAAAAGACGTTTGATCTTTTCTGAAAGATTCGGATAGTATCCAATGCAGACCGTTTTTTTCATCCTAGGTTTAACCACAGGTTTAACTACCTCAATATCTATTCATGTCAGGTTCGATGATATCTTGTGGAAAAATAGTCTTTTTTGACCAGTCATTTGAGTCATTGTTGTCTTTGTGTTTGACATACGCCCTACTGAGCCAAGAACAAAATTAAAATTAGGCCTATAGCAAAAAAATTTTAAAACTTTTTTTTCCAACACCAGAAAGAAACATGTTAGTAGGCCCTGCTTATAGGTAGGATTGTTCTCCGCAAGCGGCTAAAGGTGACAGTGCAAGGATCGTTTTCTATTGGGGGCATACTTTGGCGAGCTCTGCTTTACCCCCTAAATTGCCTACATCACGTGGCGTTCCCAAGTGGTCACCCCCTCAAGTGATGACCACGTCCAATGTTGTGAAACCTAGGGACCATTGTTTAAGAAATCTTTCTCTTCCACCTAAGTAAGCCTATATAAGGGATAGGTAATGGTTTCCTGAAATACGCTTACGTTCTCAAGTATTTTGTCAGACGGTACAAATAGTCCTACCGTACTTGTTTTGAATCGGCGCGCTTCAAAATCATAGTAGCCTACATTTCGATTCAACATTGTTTCGGGAAACATTTTTGTCTTTTGTTTGGGTGGAAGAGATGTTGAAAAAAATAATATTTCAAAAATGATGATCTAAATTTATTTTTGCACATGGCTCAGTGTATCCACTAATTGTCCAATTTTTTCAAAATTGCTGTTGGTAGGTTATGTCCTGCCCCAAAATCTTAAAACAATATTTTGCTGTTACACACAAGTAGGGCCTACCTCTTTCAATTGGTCAGCTTTTACAACATCTTTTTTGGACTTTGAGAGTTTCGATCAGGGGGCGATACATAGCCCTACAAGTCTACAATATCCTTAAAGGGGTATTCACCCGCAAAACTCAAAACTATATTTCATTCAGGCTAACTAGTAATTGGATGAGCGAAGCAAAGACTTCAATTTCACTGACTCCCCCAAAAAAATACCGGTAGCTCATTTTTTTTTTTTTTTTTTTGTCTGTTTGCTCTCTACCGGCAAATGGCATATGCGATCTTGATGAAAATTGGAGGGGACCTTCGAAATCTCTGAACTTAGACTTGCCACGTTATTGGGTAGGACAATCGAAGAAATATTTCTCATGAATATCATACTTTTAGGATTTTTTTCAATTTTTAGTGCGATATTTTCGTGACATTTGGGCCGATTCTGACCAAACGGGTGGGGCTACAACGTTCATATTTTACATGGACATTAAGGTTATGGTGATGTAGTAGGTACCTACCTAGACTTTTTGAACGAAAAAGTTGAAAAAGTTAGCCAGAATCCATAAAATAAAAGTTTTAATATGAGCTTTTTGAGGTTTGTTTAGGCCTATAATAACAATTAATAAGTAACAATAGAAACTTGACAACAATCACCTACAATGCATTCAAAAAGAACTTGTAAAAGTAAAGAGATGCCACGCAAACTAAAAACTTATTAAAAAAGCTCATCCATCATTGCGACTAAAAAAAGCATTCGCGAAGCACACTAATTAACAGTAACATTATTGATTTATTGGGTCCACCATGAGTCAGTCCATTACCCCCTAAAAAATGTCAAACTTGGTATTTTTCGAGCTAGGTCCCATCGATCTTTATGCTCCGTGACCTTGGAGGATTTTGATCCAAAAAAATATTGGCCATTATTGACGTGCTCGACAGCCTTTTCTGTAAATCCTCTATATTTTGTTTTGTATGATTGGAGAAGGGTTGACAGGTTGGGAAACCATAGAGAACATAAAACCCAGCCTGAAGGGCTGGGGGCAACAAAACTTTTCACCTGCTGATGACAACTGCAGCTAATTTAAAGTTGTTTGTTACCTTAATCCACGACGCGTTTCATCCTTCTGGAACTCATCAGGCGGATGGTGGCCACTAAAAATCAGCTAACTACATGCAAACAAAACTCACAACACATAACCAAACCTGTGGTAGGGCCACGCAAGAAGTAAATTCTGCATGCATGTTGTCATCATCAACAAGGTTACTTCACACACCATTCATACTGGGGCACACAGTCAGCACAGACAGTAAGGGGGCTTCCCTCCCAACTCTGGTGCTCGGGAGACAAGAAATCCATGACTTACCCTGGATTCGAACCAGGACCCTTGGCAACAAGAGAAAAGCTGCCCCTCCTGCTGTTACTGGGCAAGGGGCCTCTTCATTCATTCTAAGAGAAAAGGTTAGAGATAGGAAGGGTGGAAAGTCACAACACAGCACAACCAGTGAGGGGGCTTCCCTCCTAGACTCTGGTGCTTGGGCGACAAAAGAACCATGTCTTACCCTGGATTTGAACCAAGACCCATGGCAACGAGAGAGGCTGCCCTACTAATTGTGACTGGGATTCGAAAATGAAAGGAAACAATACTACAAATTGCAAGCTCTTGGCTATAGCACAGGCACACTGCTATACTAGCTCTTGGCTGCAGGTGAAGAGGTTGAAGGAAAAGACGAGTAGGGTCTAACAGGTTCATCACCTGCTAGGCCCCCCCAGCAGGACAAGGAGTCACACTTGTAAGGAACAAGGAAACACGGACCCACCAGAGGGTAGAGTAGGCTCGCCCATCTTGACCCCATAGGTGAAGAAAGATAGAAAGTGAAAGAGGTGTCAAAAGACTGGTTTGTTACAATTAGGAAAAGGCCAATTGGCTAGTTTAGTATGATTGGAGAAGGGTTGACAGGTTGGGAAAGCATAGAGAACATAAAACCCAGCCTGAAGGGCTGGGGGCGACAAAACTTTTCACCTGCTGATGACAACTGCAGCTAATTTAAAGTTGTTTGTTACCTTAATCCACGACGCGTTTCGTCCTTCTGGGACTCATCAAGCGGATGGTGGCCACTAAAAATCAGCTAACTACATGCAAACAAAACTCACAACACATAACCAAACCTGTGGTAGGGCCACGCAAGAAGTAAATTCTGCATGCATGTTGTCATCATCAGCAAGGTTACTTCACACACCATTCATACTGGGGCACACAGTCAGCACAGACAGTAAGGGGGCTTCCCTGCCAACTCTGGTGCTCGGGTGACAAGAAATCCATGACTTACCCTGGATTCAAACCAGGACCCTTGGCAACAAGAGAAAAGATGCCCCTCCTGCTGTTGCTGGGCAAGGGTGCCTCTTCATTCATGCCTTCAGTTGTTTGGTCAAAATATGCTGATTACCAAGAAGGGGTGTGATTTTGGAATGCACATTTTTGCGCGTTTGAGTGTATATTTGTGCACAGTTTCAAGACACGATGTTATAATTGGCCTTTTTAGATTGGTAGCCTACCTACGATGCTCAGTACCATCTAGGCATATGTGGAACAAACAAGAAGCAGGTTAAAGTCGATTTAAGAAATTTCCCAAAACACTAATTTTTGCAAATTTTTGGATCAAAAAACTAGAAAAATTTGTGTAAAATCACAGTTGCAAGATATAATTTTTTAAATGGTCAATTTAGTGTGCCTATTAGGCTAGGCCTAAGCCTATAGATTATGTGGTGAAAAATAATTTTTTGGGGTAGGTAATAGTCCCTTTAGCCTAAGCTTGTTTGTGAGGTTCAACCGTTCAAAAATCAAAATATGAGTGAATCTTTGATTTCACACGTGACGATTGTGCCTTAAATACGATGCAGACACCTTCTACAAACTAACTCCAGAATAACAGCCTTTTCGTCCCTTGACGACATCAAAATGGTGGTTGCGAAATAACTTGGTTGGCCAATCCCCGTCGTCTTGATGTAAACAACATCACAACCGCTAAATGTTTTTAGCTACCAACCACCATTCACCACCGACACTTGGCTTGGTGTGGAACCGGCCTTAGTTTTGAGTACGCCTTTTATTATTATATTATTATATTTATATTTTATTTTGTAATGAGGCAGCTACAAGGGGTTCACACAAAAATTAAGGATAAAGCAATATTGGAATATGCAAGTGCTATATGGGACCCTTATAAGGACGGTCATATCAAGCCCTAAACAAAGTACAGAGATTAGCAGCAAGGAGAGTAACTGGGAAGGTCAAAAGGTGGAGATGGGTAACTGATTCCAAGGGAAGGAGGATAAGAACGTATGACAGTGTAAATGAAATGATAGAAGGTTTAGGATGGGATTCTTTAAAATTACGGAGAGGGAGAAACAGGCTGTGCAACCTGTTTCGTGCTATGAATGGAATACAGGGATGGAATGAGATAAGCAATAAAATTGAAAAAGGATTATACAAAGGGAGGAAAGACCATGACCTGAAATTGAAATGTAAACTAAAAAAGAAGGATGTTGGGAAGTGGTCTTTTTTAAATAGAACAATTGTAGAATGGAATCAATTGCCAGCAGCAGCTGTTGAGGAATCCTCGGTAAAAATGTTTAGAAGGTGTTTGGAGGATATTGATTTGGATTGATGTAGATTTGATTTCATTGATGTTTGATGTTGCTTTGATGATGGTGTCTTAGATGTAATATAAGATATGAAGAAAAATGAATGTGAATGTTATATTTTTGTACAATTTTAAAATGTTAATTTTAGGAACTTGCCACCATGTAACCACATATTTGCAAGGATAATAAAATATATGAATATATGAACATTATTCGATCATTATACAGAAACGCTGCATTTTTTAGATGACCGCAACCGTCTTAGTCAGAAAGTGGACGTAAGGCTACACCCATGGTACAAGGATATCTCTGTGTGGCTAGGTATGACACTGTGCATCTCCGCCGCGAGTGTGACGTCAGCCCGATCTCGTTCATGTGAATCAGATAGCGCCCGGCCGTATAACGCCACACGTGTTCATTGCTCCACTCTGTATTTCTCAAGTTATTTGATGGATCGCGACTGGGTTTTCAGTATACAAACATTATTGTTCATTAATACTGTGCTAGTACTAGCGAGTAGTGACAGCTTACGACATTTTTCCATTAGCAATTAACTGGAATGGTTTTCATTAGAGCAATATCTCAACTTGCATATACATTCAACTTCCAAATCATAACAGATTCAAGTGCCCCCATCTCATCAAGATATCTCGGAGCAGTGTGTAATCAGTAGTCTTGGTGGAACAGTGTCGTGACCCTGGTCCAGATATTATCTTGCTCGTGAAAAGTTCGCTCAATTTTGTGTCAAACATATATTTGCGTGAATGAAATTCTCTTCATGTCACAGTTTTAATAGCATTTTAGGCAATTATTGTTAGTGGATTTAGTACGGACGTATGGATGTTTAATGGATGTACAACGCCAGTCAGTGTATTTGATATTAGGCCTACTGTTTTGGTTTTCTGTGTCGCAAATGATAATTTTATTGTGTATAAGTTATAGACCCTCGACGATACATTTGGGCCTGTTCCCACAAATTAGTTTTCTTAACAGGGGATAGGACTTACGTGTTAAATAACAAAAACATAATTCTTATGACAGACCAATCAGACGTTAATAATTCCATTGATTATAATTCTTACGACGACCAATCAAACTAAAACAATTTCTAAAGAATAAAACACGGTTGTAGGAACTGCACTCCATTTAAACTGGAACTCGCTCTGAATTATTTAAATTAAAGTAACATTCAAAATGCGAATCGCGTGCCTTTCAAAACGTATTATTAGCGTGAAACATTAACAAATTTCAAAGTTAAAATAAAATCACCTCAACAATCACCCCAACCCTCCGTGCAGAAGGCTAAATGCTTACCACTAGGCCACACCGGCCGGGTGGGTCTCGCCCCGCTAGCTACCTACTTATACACAGTTAGCTGAAGTATATAAACACATTTTTTAATATGTTTTGATCGTCAATATTAATGCGTGCTACAATAAGATAATTATTAAAGCAGTCTTGGACCCGGCTTTTGTGTAAGAATTGTTATTTCGTGGACATTTACTTCTTGTAACGGGGCTCGCCACGGCCGAGTGTGTGGTGCACTGCGAAAGTCTAACGATACTAGTGAACGATCGAGACCTCGAACGATCGTTAGTACATGATCGCCCGTAAAGCTTTCGATCGTTCGGGCGAACGATCGTTCAGGCTAACGATCGATATCTAGGCAAAGTTACATGATTGCAGTGCTGGGCCTTGCTTTACTTTACGTCGCTTTTAATTTTTTTTAAGTCAATCAAAAGCCTTAGGCCTACTTTGACAGAAAAAATACAATATATTTTCACTCAACGCGAATATGCATCCGAATAAAATAAAACAATTCATAGTGAAGATATAGTCTACCCAAAAAAACATGCCGAAGGAAAGCACATTTGTAAGTGCTGAAATGTTTGATTTAATTATTTCGAAGTACGCGTATTTATTACATAATGTTTTAGCTGAGGGAGATGTAAAGTTGATTTAGAAATTAATTACAATCAAGGCCCCTTTATTCCCGCGTCTAATACATTCTAATATAATTTGGTGAAAACGGTGTGAATTATTTGTCCATTTGATCTAGCTATTTCAATTATTATTTGATTATTATTTCGATGTCTGTATTAGTCTACAATGTGTAATCTTTTTCGCAGTAAATAATTGCGTGGAACAGGTTTTTTTAGATTTGTAACCTATATTTCAGTATCAGATAATTCGTCTGCACTACAACAATAATTAAAAACTTGTGTTAAATCTCGGGTTGGAAGGTTTAAAACATAAACAACGAAAAAACAACGCACGGATTTCTTTACTTGTTATAATTTATATATACACTATAACTATCCCAAAAGTGTATCACAGTAACACTTGTGAGTAGGCCCTATGCATCATATTACGGCTAATATAAGTAATTAACTACAATAAGCCCATAAAACTATCTACCCACATAATTCCTGAACAGTATGTACATAGTAACAAAAAGCAAGAAAGTTTTGTAGTTCGGACAATGAATAGTTATTTGGAAATTAGTTTACGATTGCGGGATTTTATCACACGCCGAGCGGCGGCTGGCTCGGGGAGATGATCGGGATTACGTCATGCGCGGACTGGACGCAAACGCGTTCACCGGAATGCCAGACCTGGGTAAGGAAGAATATCATTGGATCATGGGCTACACCAGCCTGCATCAACAAGTCTAGGTCTATGACGTGTCTTGGAATAATCACACGGTAGTATCTTTGTGTGGCACTTCCTCTCCCTAACTGTTTTTCATGTGGCACCGCTCCCTCTGTGGCGCAAGCATTTCACGATTGTGAAGAGACACTTCAACAACAAAAATGAAACACTTAGCCTACCGCAAATTACCAAAATTTGAGCTTTTTGTGAGTTCCCTTTGGAACTATTTCCTTCCTCTAAGAAGTTTGTACGTGCGTCACCTACTCGGCACAGGCATCTTCGGGTGCTCTACATTTGTCGACACGTACTACCTCTAGACTTTTTTGCCCATCTCTCTTCGTTTGACCCGCACGACGTAGTAGGCCCTACATTTTGATATCGTTAGTCCATTGTTTCACTGTAGGCCTAGTAGGGATGGGATTCTGAAAAATGTAAAATGTTTCGTAGTCGGTTAGATATTGCAATTAGTATGCCTACCACGTTAAGTAAAGTAAAAACTAAAAATCAACAGATAGGGATCTCGTCAAAATGGTGCATTTTTACACTGGTACCGTAGGCCTACCCAAGTCATCCATTAATTATTGGTACAATGTTATGTTACATCCAATCCAATGCTTACAATTGGCGTCAATTGCACAATAAATAGCCTACATAGTTCCACAACATGTGGCTGGCTACTGTTGAGTGACACTGCGCTGTGAGCAGACTGGCCAAATTATACGAGATGTTGCCTGCGGAAAGTGTTCGACTGTTTTAACAAGCTCTGCTGCAATAGCCACACGAAAAAACAGTGCATAAAATTAAGTTAATTAACCATTTGTGCGTTTAAAATAAAGTGGGTCGAAAGAAAATTCAATTTGTTTTCAAGTTTAGTTAAAGGTTTAGTAGGGTAAACAAACAATATTTTCCATAATTGTGGTAGTCAAAGCAATGACATATTATAAGCTAAGCGCTAGACTCTCAGTATGGCCGTGGGGAGCGTGGATGTTAGAAGCCATCATGATTAGGGAAAAACCAACCGCCGTCTAAATGTATCGTACCTTTTAAATTCAGCAGCCTTTGTGTTTAGAAGCGGTGTAAAACCAAAACCGCAAGATGGCGATTTCTCGATATTATTGAAGAAAAACAGTCTTTCTTCCGCAAATCTCTCAGTGACTCCAATTTCCAAATAAAGCAATTCAAGTTGGTGGACTATCATACTATTGTTTATCTGCATTAGGCTTTTAGTAATCAAAACTAGTTATTTGTGCGGGATGTGTGTCTGAACAAGGTCGTGCAGGTCTAGGGTTGCCTAGGAAAGGCCTAGGGCTTGTCAAACGTGTTATGTTAGCATTAATTGAATGTAGTCCTATAGCCTAATGGAACTTTAGGCCTACACTGTTGTATTATAAATTATTTTCTACATCTGGGCCTAGGCCCGGGACGGTTTCTGATTTGTTTTATGAGAGTTATGACAACTTTTCTCGTTTTACAAATAGACGCAAAATTTAAAATGTTCGCGATCTGTTTACGTATTTTCTTATCCCCGCGACGTCCAAATAATCCACTGCATCTTAGTTCATTCAACTAGATGAAGTATCTATGTTGCAGTGAAATGATTTTTCCCTAATCATGATGGCTTCTAATGCCCATGCTAGCGCTCGGTTGGAAGGATAGGAGACTGAGCGTCTATCGCTTTGCTACGCAAAGCTTAGGTACGTCATTGAGTCAAAGCCTGTCACACTTCAAATGTTTTTGTTGCAGGAATGTGACGTTGTCTTAATGTTCCCACCTGGTACACAAGATCCAACACTCATGTGGCTATTGTCACGCCTGCGAGATGGTACGCCGGGACTTGTTGTTCACGTTCGACATCATGTTTCATCCGACAGTTATGGATTCTACCTTACAGCTCCTTTTAATGTGTACGTAGCTCTACCATGGATCCCTTTATCATTCTTTATAACTCTGATGGGTGATGGTTAATTGCTAGATCCATGTAAATTATAATTATTTGTAATTTTAGGTTACTGAAAGCATCTGAAGAGCTTCATCTACCCAAGACCCTGAAAAGCGAGTACGGTGGTGGGCTGAAGGAATTTGTTCAACACGAAGCATCGTGTTTTGAAGGAATCAAGGACGAGGACTCTTTCTTTACGACCCAAGAGCGTCAGTGGTTGGTGCTGCATCTGCTTCAGACCCTCCGGGCTGGTCCGGGAGACGAGCTCGGGGGTTTGAAACTTATTGAGGGCCAGGCAATAGGTTAGTAGAGATAAGAATATTGGTGTTGTCTAACTACCATAGTTAGCCTCATCTCATAATGCAAAGTCTGTAGTCACACACTTACTAATGAACCTGCACTGTCTGTCTTGTACCTGACGCGATAGGCCAAAGCCATTTGATTTCCCGTGCCATCTCCCCAAACCTCAACATATCATTAGCACATTGTTTTAACATTTTGTTTTCCATGGTGCTTTAATATGGTGTAACATGGTGTTTATCTGTATTCTTGGTCAAGCAGAACAAAAGGCCTTATGGCCTTAAGCTTTGCCAAGTCGAAAATAAAGACTCTTTTTTTATTATTATTATTATTATATTATAATGAATCCATGGCAACCGCCATACAGCCTTGAAACTAATGTTATATGCTCTCATATTTAAATGTTTTAAAGTGGTTTATTTTAACAGTAGTGAAGTAAATTGGTATTAAAGGGAAAGTTGAGGTTTGTGTGAACAGTATGTGAAACAAAAAATGAAGTTTTGTACTACCTTGAAGACATGAGGTGGATTTGTATGGGTCGCCTTCAAGTTCTCCATTGAAAAGGGCACAGGATGGTTGCTGGATATTTCAAATAATGGTTTGAAAAGCTATTGCTACATGTGACTTGAAATATCTAATTTGTCTTTAAATGGATAGGTAGTGAGAGATTTGAAAACAGTTTTTTGATAGATGATAGTTTTAATGCATATTGTGCTAATTTAAGTTGATTTAAATTTAAATTTTTTTGACATTTGAAGAGTGTTTTTGTTTTTGGAGTTATCTTTGTAACAATGTTTTAAATTTGATAAAACAAGATGGTCGACAGTAAGACAGTGGAAGAAGGTGTAAACAGTGGTTTAAATGTCAATAGTCAAAAAGAAGAATCACAATGTTGGGGATGTGAGAAAAGAGTTAGGGCGGGAGTCCAGTGTACTTCATGTGCCATTTGGTCCCATTTTAAATGTGCAGGAGTCAATGGAAAGGAGTATAGAAGAAAAAAGAAAAGTGAATGGTGGTGTGGGTGCAGCAATGAGAGATTGGCATTGAAAGAAGAAAAGGTAGGAATATGCATACAAACAACAGCCAAGGAAATTGAGACAGAAAGTATAACTGTATCAAAGCAAGCAGACCTCGGCTTAAGATTGGGGTTAGGCATAAAAACCGGTGGGAGATGCACCATAAGTAACAAGATTAGGATAAACACAAGGAGGAATGATATAATGGGTGGAAGGGTGGCTCAATGGAAAAGGAGGAACCACATTGGAATGGTTAAGAGCTGGGGTAGGCCTAGTAGTGAGAAGTGGAAGTTGATGGTACAGGCATTAGGTAAAATGAGCAAAACATATTGAACAACTGAGTGAAAAGGTAGAAATGTTGGAAAAGAAGAGAGATAAAGAAGAAGGAAAGGCAGGAGTGTTAGAACAAGTGTACACCAGTATGAAAGGGGTGGTGGAAGAATGCACTACAGAGGTGGTAAACATCCAGCTGGATCTGGAAAAAACATATTCCAGGCTGGAACAGGAAATGGAAGAACACAAATGAGATTGGTGAGTGTTGGAGAAGAATTGGAGGAGGAACAGGAGGGAAGAAAAATGTTTGGATAATAGATTAAATAACATGTGGGAAGAGATACAACAAAGAATATTAGACATTGGTATACCACATGCTGAAGACCTAAGACTAGGCAGCAAAAGAGCTCGTGAGCACATGGTAGGGTTTGACCAAAAGCAAGGTTTAGGTATCGCAACGCCAGACAACAAAGTTGGTCACAAATTGGCGGTACAAAAGAACATCCATAGAAGCAAGTCACCTTGCCACAAACATCAGGTGGGTGAAGCAAGACCAAAAAGAGGACGAAACAACAACCGAGTAATAGAGCTCAAGGTGGGTCTAGGACAACAGCACACAGTAACAACAGACCTAGAAGATGCAATGCAAGACATGAAGTTGGGCACAAGTCGGGTGTAGAACATAACAAAGACAGAAGTAAGTCAACTTATCAAAAACAGCAGGTGGGTGAATCATTACCAGACATTGAAGTGGTATGCAACTATGATACAAGAAAGCTCAACCAGGACAAAAAGCATTAGGTATACTAATTGGAGATGTGTCGGGTACAACAGCAAATAATTTTTGTGTTGGAGTGGAGTACAGGGCTAGGGTTTACCCAGGTATCAGGATAAATGAACTTAAAAAGAAGGTAGAAGAGTACAAATCAGATGGAAATATAGAAGTGGCGGTTATATGTGCAGGGAACAGAGAGAAGTGGGCTGGAGAGGAAAAGGCAGTCATGCTAGGGAATCTACAAGGCTTACTTGTATTGGCGAAGAGAAAGTTTTATAATGCCAAGATAGGCATGTGTGGGCTAAGCACCTGGAGAGGTTTACGCTTAGGTGTCAATAATGCTACTAAAGAAATATGCAAGAGGATTGAAGTAGAATATCTAGACATGAATGGGGTGGAGGAATAGAAGAGAAATGGAACAGAGCAAGAGAAGTGGGAATAAGAGCAAAACGCTTCGTAATGAGCAACGAGGGAAAATGGCTAGGCCTAGATGTGAATGTAAGAAAAAAAGGAAAAGAATCTGAAACAATGTGGCAGAAGGATTTTCACACAAGGTGGGTGTGGAGAAAAAGAAGTTAGGCATAGACCGTGGACAAAGGAGAAAACTAAACAAAATAGGGAGAACATCATCACACAGGAAAGAAGGAAAAGTTATAAATGTGGGCACAATAAATATAGTGTCACTTAATGGTAAAATCGAAGAGATCATTGATGTCATGAAAGAACAGAAACTGTGTGTAATGGGACTCAGTGAGACAAAGTGGAAAGGGTGTGGAAACAAGAATCTCAAGAAAGGATACAAGCTGTGGTGGTCTGGAGGAGTGGAGGGAAGAAATGGGGTAGCATTTGTGGTAAGCCCTGAATGGAAAGACAGTATCGTAAATGTGAAAAGCCATAGTGATAGAATGATACAGATGTACATCTTGTGCGATGACAGCATGACAATCGAATTCATTCAGGTGTATGCGCCTCAAACAGGAAGACCAGTGGTTGAGAAGGATGAGTTTTGTGCAAAATTAGAAGCAATTATGACATCGAATACTATTGTAGTAATGGGGGATTTTAATGCAAGAATAGGAAAAGATAGAAAAGGATTTGAAGAGGTTATGGGCAGACATGGGATAGATGCAAGAAACAGAGATGGAGAGAAATTGTTAGAAATGTGTGCCAGAAACTCGTTAGTTATAGGAAATAGTTGGTTCAAGAAACGTAGAACCCAAAAAATAACGAGATATGGCTATGGTGAAGACAGATCAGAGACAGTAATTGACTATATATATGTACCTATAGGAAAAGAAGTAATGAGAAATCTTGAGGATGTGAGGGTAATGCCATCAATATCATTGGATGGAGACCACAGGCTGGTGTTGGGGAAGTTTAGAATGATGGTACAGACCCAAAAGAGAATAAAGAACCGGCACAAAAGACTAAAAGTGTGGAAATTGCAATCTCCGATAGTGCAAGAAGAGTTTATGGCAAGAATTAGTGACCAAACACCTACAAATGAAGTGGGAGAAATAGAAGAAGAATGGCAAAATTTAAGAAGGTTTTTGTGTCAAGGCAGAAGAGCTGTGTGGAAGAGTCAGTGGAAGGAGGAAAGAGAAGAAACGCGATGGTGGAACGAGAGGGTACGAGATGCAGTTCGGGAGAAGAAACTAGCTTGGAAAAAAGAATGAAAAGTGCAAATCCACAGAAAATGAGTACGAGTACGTAGGGCGAAAAACCGATGTGAAACAAATTGTGAAGGAGGAGAAGACAAAGCAATGGAAGAATTTGCTGGTAAATTAGAAGATGACTTCCAGGGAAATAAGAAAATTATGTACGGACTAGTAAAGACAAAAAGACAAGAAAGGGAAGAACAAAAGCTCATGGTAAATGAAAATGGCCAAGTTACAAACAACCCACAGGAAATACAAGAAATGTGGAGAAAATATTTCAAAGATCTGCTAAATGTACAGGTTAGTGAAAATTTAAATGCAGAGAAAGAGAAAGAGGCAAGTGGAGAAGATGAAGAAGACGAGGTAACAGAACAAGAGGTGGCTCGGGCGTTAGGAGCCATGAAGAATGGTAGAGCTCCGGGAGTGGATGACATTTCTGTGGAAATGATCAAAGCATCAGGTGCGGAAGGAAGAAGATGGTTATTTCGAGTAATAAGTGCTGCGTGGAAACAAAAGAAGGTACCGGAAGATTGGAAAAGAGGTATAATTGTACCGCTGTTTAAGAAAGGTGACCGTAAGAAATGTGAAAATTATAGAGGGGTGACATTAATGTGTCAGTGTGCAAAAATTTATGAGAAAGTTATAGAACTAAGACTGAAGGAGGTATATGACACAGATCTAAGAGAAGAACAATATGGGTTCAGAAGTGGACGGTCTACTATTGATCCCATATTTGCTATACGACAGACAATGGAGGGGAGATGGCAAAATGGGAAAGAAATGCACATTGTGTTTTTGGATCTGGAGAAGGCATACGATCGCCTGCCTAGAGAGAAAGTATGGGAGTGTCTAGAGATAAAAGGAGTGGGAAGAGGTTTAATAGACAGGATACAAAGTACATTTTAAAAGGAGTGAAAGTTGTGTACAGACAGATATGGGTAGGTCAGAATGGTTTCAAGTGAATGAGGGCTTGCGACAAGGTAGTGTGTTATCTCCAACACTCTTTACTGTTGTAATGGATGAAATTATAAGAAGAGTGGAACCAAATACAGATGGAAGGGACACAAGAACATTAGTGTTTGCGGACGATGTGTTGATTTGGGGTGAGAGTGCCAGAGAAGTGCAGGAGAAGGTGGACAGATGGAACGAAGTTACTACAGAGTTTGGTCTAAAAATCAATCAGAAAAAGAGTGAATGTTTGCGTATGCAAAAGAAGACAAAGGGCAGGCCTAGGACATAGAAAATATTGTACTACGTGGAGAAGTCTTAGAAGAAAAAAGAAGAATTAAATATTTGGGAAGTATATTGACAAAAGATGCAAAAGTGTGTAGGGAAGTGTCATCTAGAGTGCAAAAAGCAGAAGGGTTTTATCATTGGTGAGAAAGTTACTATGGAATGAGTTGTTCCCACAAAATGTAAAATTTTGCTGTATAAGGCATATTTTGTACCTATATTAACATATGGGGCAGTAACATGGGCAGTGGGAACAAAAGAAGAGAGTCAGCTGGAAGCAGCAGAAATGAAGTTTTTAAGAAGTATTAAGGGAGTTACAAAGATGGACAAGATAAGAAGTATTGAAATAAGGACCGTACTGGGATTGGAGATATTGAAGTTTGCGCTAGGAAGAGAACGTCTAAGATGGTTTGGACATATGAAAAGGATGGGCAGGGAGAGGATTCCAAGACGAGAATTTGAAGCGGCAAGAGGAGGGGAAAAGAAGAGTAAGAAGGCCAAGAGAAAAATGGGAAAGATTAATTCAAGAAGACGTTGGAAAACGGAATGAAGTGTGGGAGCATGTGGCAAGAGTAAAGCTGTGGGAGGACAGAAGAGAGTGGAGTAAATTGGTGGAGAAGAAGGAGTTGGATGATGTGGAAGAAACACTAAGTCTGGCAAGCTTAGTATCTACAGTTTCATGCCCTTGATAATGGTGGAAAACCACCACTCAACCCGACATAGTTGGAACTGAGTTATGATGATTATTATTATTATTAATGTGTTTTTCTTTCTCTTTATTTTTGTGTGTGCCTAGTCTATGTTATGTTATTTCTATTTAATCTGTTAGGCCTACTTATTGTTTTTTTTTTCATGACAAGTCTCAATTTTCAGTTGCCACTCTGTGCACCAATACTGAATGTATCATGTGACGCTAAATAAATAATGGTATTGGTGATGGAATGTCACCTATATGCCTACACATCTAGGCATCAGGACTTACGTGTGTGGGCCCTATACGGCGATAGATATAGATAGATAACTTTATTCATCTTGACGGGCACATTGTACATGTTTGACTCCCGGAGGAGAAGGTGAATAGCCTAAGGTAACTTACAGCTAATTATATTTAATCCTAGTACTACAGAGTAATCATGTACATTAAGTAAATAAAGAAAATTAAGAAAATAAAATAAATTAATACATTGTAATTGTAACATTGTGGACTGTGAAATCTACACTCAATGGTGGTTAGAATAATAATAAATTTTTATAGATGTATTAGTTACAATTATTTGTGGATAAGCCAAATGTGGAGGATAATATAAAAGTGGAATTGAAAATAAGCGAGTTGCTATTAAGAAGCCAATGCATAGACAGGTTTCAGGCGCAGCTGCAGAGGGTTAGAAATCAAATAACAAGCTTACAATATAATGATCAAATATTATGGAAAATTCAATATACTCAAAAATAAATTCTGAACACATCGCATTTGTCTATTTTTTCTTGGTCGTTATTGCTCGGAAAAAAATGATAACTTGGGAACTTGATGATGCACTTTACTGCATTGAAATAAGTAATATCCATGTTCATGACAGCGACGTATTATTTTACTATTCGAACACTGTGGATGAAAGTTGATCTATATGAATCACATAATTATGGATATAATCGTTAAAATTTCATCAGTAAAAAGCTACACAAAAAGCACGGAATGCCGCCTAAAATGGGGATTGATGGCTGCAACGGAGTTCCGCGTCTGTGCGTTAGGATCGTATGTACGAAAAGACGATAACGCAGCTCAGGCTATACGAACGCCTCGCCCAAGAAAATACGTAAACAGATGGACGACATTTTAATTTTGTGTCTATGCGTAAAAAGAGAAAAAGTTGTCATTACGCTCATAAAACAAAACAGAAACCATCCCGGGCCTAGGCCCAGAACGAAAATGAACAACATTGTATTATAACTAAAAAACAGTGTAAC